>PVJH01025295.1:0-31702 GCA_004026705.1 Nesogale talazaci
GCGGGACTGCGGCCCACTGGGACGGAGGTTCAATTCCAGCAGTGGGGCTGGGCCTCCTACTCCCACCACCGGAGAGCAGTGATGCCAAAAAAAAAAAGCCAGAGACGTGACCTCCAGCACCATGGTAACGTGCGAGCCACCACAAGATGCCACATCCTGGCCTTGGTGCTCAGTGCGTCCAGTGCACTCTGACCCACAGCTGCCCTGTCCAGCTCTGCGCCATCCCCACAGATGTCCCCATGGCAGCGACAGTGTCATCCAGTCTTTAATTGAGCAGACGGCTTTTTCTCTTCCCGCACACGGGTGTTGGGTTTGAACTGCTCACCTGAGGTAGCAGCAGCCCAGTGGGGGAGGCCCACGAGGGAGGCCGCCAGGCGACAGAAAGCACGGACACTGTCCCAGGTGCCCACTGCAACGCGCTCCCCCTTGTGGCTGGGAGGGCGTGTAGCTGGTGCGCCGTGGCCAGTGGAGGTTCTGTCTGAGTGACGGCATTGTTTCAGGGACTAGCTGAATGACACGACACCGGGCCGCACGCTCGAAAGTGCACACTGTTGTCCGCACCCTCGGAAGAGAGGTTGGGCGGGAGGATGGTGTGCCCTGCTGTGCCGGCCCCTCTCCCCCAGCCCTGGCCGTGTCTGTCCCCCGCTGTGTTGGTGTGGTTCTGGACGGAGTGCCTGCTGGCCGTGCCCGAGTGCCACCAGTCTTGCTGCGGCCTCCGTGCCTGTCTCTGGAGGAGGACCCGCACGCAGCCTCTTCATTCCATGCTTGTTCTTGCTGCCCAGGCAACCTGAGCTCTTTGCCAAATCCCAGTCTCCATCAGAGCTCAGTGGCCTGGAGGTTGGTTACCTGGTGGCTGCGTGGCTAACCACAGGTTTCCGCTGGAAACCAGCAACAGCTCCTCGGGAGAAAGGCGGAAAGAGAAAGGTGCGTGCTCCCGGGAAGAGCCACAGCCTCAGACAGCTGCAGGGGCATTTCTGCTGGGAGCTGCGACTGGTGGCCGCTCCTCTGGTGTCTTCCATGAACTGTGATGGGGGTGCGTGGGTCGCCAGGTCCGGGAGTCTGCACTACCCCCTAGTTCCAGGTGGTGCTTGGGATCCCCTGAGTTAGGGGATTAGCTGCGTCCCTGCTGTGTGCTGAGCCGGGGGTAGGACCAAGCACGGAAAGGCCTGGAGATCAGCCACTGCTGTGGGACTGGGTCCAGGGAAACCCGTGGGACACCAGGGTCACAGCTGTCACAGCTGTAAGGGACATTGATGATGTCAGAGGCCACCTGCTGCTTGATCCCATCAATGCGGTAGCAAATTCATGGAGACGCAAAGTGGTTTAATGGTAGTGCTTGCGGTCAAGTCCGGCTGCTGACAACGAAGCCGCCAGTGGTTCTGAGGGAGAAGGCGAGGCTGCTCTCCCTGAAGCCCGTCTGGTGTGCTCCTCAGTGTCCCGTCTCTGAGCCCAAGCCTACGGGGAGTATGTGGTTGTGGTTGTGGTTTGGTTGGGTTTGGGTTGGGCTGGGTTTGGGTTCCTGTGTCTGAGGGTCCTGGGTGACTTCATGCTTTGGAGCTTGACTGCTACCTGCAAGACTGGCGGCTTGAACCACCCGCCCCCTCCAAGGGAGGAAGATGAGGCTGCCTGCAGAACTCTCAGGAGCCCTTGCCTCTGCCCTGAAGGACACTAAGAGTCTTTGAGTGTAGGCCCTTCCCATTGTGTCCTATCCAGGAGTCTAGTGTTACTCAAACCCGCCTTTCAACCTGGCCACCTGTTCCCTCCCACTGCCATCAGGCCCTCTGTTTTGACACACACCCACCTTGTCATCAGAGTGGGGTGCCACATCATCCCCCAGGGTAGGGGGCGGGGGAGGCCTCGAACCTCCCTCTTCAGACAGCCTACCCTGAACTCCTCTGCCACCAAGGCACCTTGAAGGGCACTGCCTGAGCACGCCCGGAGGGGACAGTTCTGCTGCCAGGTGGGGTGGCTGTGAGTGGGAATGGACACCAAGGTCCCGGCGACCCCCCAGAGCTGCTGGGTGCGAGTCCAGGTTAGCTGCTGCTGCTCTCCTGTTTCCAGGCTGTGTCTCAGAATGGTACCCACATCCTTAACAGCCCCCCCCCCCCCAGGACAGGATCCATGGCAGGGGAGCAGGTGCGGGGGTGGGGATCACTGAGCAGCCGGAACCTGGCACTGAGACTCCCAGGGGCCTCTAGAGCAGTCCTCACAGCCCCCTCCTGCAGGAAAAGGCCACGGGAGACTGATGGGGGAGGAAAAAGGGGGTGACCAGGTGACCCTGAGTAGGCCTCCACCCCAGGTCCAGCCTTCAGGCTTTAGGCATTAGGTAGGGTGGACTTCTGGGCTGGGGCAACGGCTGTGGTGGGGGCTGACAGCCTGTCCCATGGAGGTGGGCTGGGAAGCTCCAAGCTGGGCAGATGGATGGCATTAGACTGGAGGGGGCACGGCGGACTGGTGACTGGTCCCCAGGGGAGCCTGCAGCGGTGGCTCTGAGGCAGTGTCCCTTTGTTTTCCAGGACAAACACCATGATGCTGCTCATGAGATTATCGAGACCATCCGGTAAGTCACCGGGACCCAGCCTCCTAACTCAACCCTGGTCCCCGTGGCGCCAGCCCTGCCCTGGTCGGGGGCTCTCTGGCAGGAGACTCTCAGAGGCACTGGGGGCAACCATGCAGGTGGTTGGTCCCTAACCAAACGGCGCCTTAGAAAGAAAGGCCCAGCAAATGGTTTTTGAAAGGTCACAGCCTTTGAAAGTCCTCTGCATGGAGTGGGGCCACTCTCTCTCTCTCTCTCTTTAAGTCTTTGCTGTGTATTTTCTGGCTCTTCGACTCCCCGGGCCTGGGTAATTTTATAGCCCCAGCTTCCCACACCCCTGCCAGCCTCTCGGGATTCCTGCCTTGTCTTGGAGCAAGGAAGGACCGACGGGTGGTTGGCCATGTTTGTAGCAGCTTCCCCTGGCCCAAAGCCTGGAACCCCCTGTGCGTCTGGGCCCTGTGCTCCGGGTGGGACTCTGTCCTCCCTTTATTTGGGGGTGTTGGTGATCTGCTTCGGGGTCCTCGGAGTCCTCACATGTGGGCGTGACGGCAAGCAGGGCGGGTCTGCAGTCCCTCTTGAGGCCCACTTGTGGCCCTTCGAGCCTGTTGCCCTGAGCCTGTGTGTGTTTGTGTGTGGGGCGGGGCAGATTCTCTGTTCCAAGGTTTCTGTGGGACCCTCTTTGTGTGCTGCTCGGGGCCCTGGTGGCAGGCAGGTGTTGAGCATTGGGAAAGGGTGCCCCGGACTCACAGTGGTTACATGTTGGACTGCTCGCTCCAAGGTCAGCAGTTCAAAACCAGCAGCTGCTCCTGAGGAGAAAGAAGGGGCTTTCTACTCCTGTAGAGGGACAGTCTCAGAAAGCCCTGGGACAGTTCTTTCCTGCCCTCCAGAGTCACTCGCTGAGTCACCTCTATGGGGTTTGGTCCAGTGGTTTTTATCCGGTGTAATCCCCAGTCAGGCAGCTGGAAGGATGGTGTCCTGCTGGTTTTGGAACACGGTGTGGCTCCTTGCGCCCATGTGACTACTGAGGGCAGTGTGGAGCAGTGGTCAGCACACAGTGGGACCTCAGAAGTTCTCAGACGTGGGCTGGGCTGGCCAGCAGGGAATGTGAAGGGCCAGGGGCACCCGTGTGCCTCCTCTTCACCTTGCAGAGCCCTGGTGGTGTGTTGCGCTGTGCGGACCCCTCCCAGCAGGGTAAGCCCCGGGCAGGCCAGTGAGGCGGCCCTTCCTTGGGGCGGGGCTCGAGCAGGAAGCCACCAACCAGTGACTGTTCTGTCGGCGTACCTACACCTGTCAGAGCAAAGCTGCATCTTGGGTTGTCCGGTGGCCGCTCTGGACCCCTATCTGTTCAGGAGCATTCCCACATGCACTTGGACACACACACACACACACACACACACACACACACCGGAGCTGCACGTCGTTGACTTGGTTCCAGCTAGTGGTGGCCCAGGGATGACTAGGGCGCTTCCTCGCCTGGCATCTTTACGGGCTGCGCAGCCACCTTCCTTCCTGGGGCGCCTCGGAACGGGGTAGAACTGCTAGCCTTTTGGGTAGTTGGCAGCCGAGGGCTTAACTACTGCCCCACGAGGCCCCTCGGGGCACCGGGCAGGACCTCAAATAAATGCCAGGCTGGTTACTAGTCGGTGTCAGAGTAATGCTGGCCTCCCGCATCCCTGAGGGCGCTGTCGTGGGGTCCCAGCTTCAGATGTGCCACTGAAGCTGTGTGGGGCCGGGTCTCTGCTGCCAGGTCTCTGACCCGCTCGTCAGCAGGTGGCACCTTCAGGTGTCCCCGTGCTCTTGTGTAATCTGTCCGTCAAGGCCTTTGTTCATTTCATCTCCTCTGTTCTCACAGGTGCCCCCCCTTTTTAGCTGTGATGACTCCCCTTTTGTGGTTTTCTCTGGGGGTGATGCCTAGGCCTGAGTCACGGTTGCCCGTGAGATCGGTTGATGTACAAAGTCTGTGGAAAGCAGAGTTGAAAGATACCAGGATTCTTCCAAGAGCATTTAATGTGTGTGTGTGTGTGTGTGTTGAAGAAGCCCCGTTTTTTGTGATTCACCTCCGCGCACAACAAGCCGCTCCCTGTAACGGGGGCTTGGTGGCCTCTTTGCCCATGTGTAGCTCACAGCTCCTGCACCTCGAGGGCATGTCTCTCCTCTCCACGTTGGAGGTGGCTTTTCTCTTTGTGCATGAAGAGCAGGCTGTGTCTGTGGTGCCCGGCGCTTAAGCCAGAACAAAGACCTGGGGACCCCTTTCCTGCGAAGGCTGTCCACTGCCCAGGCTGGGCCCGGGTAGAGGCTGGTTGGGATGAGACTGAGGGGGACCGCCCCCAAGACAGGACCCTCACCCTTCAGGTCTCCAGCTAAACTCACCCCGCATTGGAATGATTAGCCATTTCAGATCCAAAGGGCAGTGTTCATTAAGGGCGGGGGGGGGGGCGTGGCAGGGTGCAGGGAGAAAGTGGGGTGATCAGCAGTCCACGGAGGGGATGCAGCGAGGGACAAGAGAAACAGAAGGTGTGACAACTGCTCTGTTCGGTCACCCTCGTCTAAACCACAGTGGGAAAGTCGGACAGGACTGGTGCCCACTGCCGCCAAGCTAGTTCCCACCCACAGCAGTGAGCCAAGTGCAGGGGCTCCGCCAGGATTTCCCATGGTGCCACAGGGCGGGTGGGGGGGCGGTGTGTGTGTGTGTGTGTGTGTGTGTGTGTGTGTGTGTGTGTGTTAGAGCGGGTTGCTACTTTCAGTGGGTTTCGAATTGAAGCCCCCACGCAAGCGAGTCGAGCTGCCCTCAGAGCGGAGCTCCCCTGGCTGGCTGGCTGTCATCCTGAAGCCAGGCGGGGCTCTTGCTGAGCCAAGGGCGTCGACGGGGGTGGGGTGGGGAGGAAGAACCGACAGCGCCGCCCTCCTCCCCAGGTGGGTCTGCGAAGAGATCCCAGACCTCAAGCTGGCCATGGAGAACTATGTCCTCATCGACTATGACACCAAAAGGTGAGTGGACTCCCGCCGCCGGCGCCCGGGCCAGTGCTTCTAGGACGGGGTCCTTGGGGGAAGCTATTTTGGTGGGAGTGTTTGCCAGGCACTGGCTGGGCGGCAGCGGGAGGACTGGATTGGAGACACTGGGGCTGGCGGGTGTGAAACCGCGCTAGGCTCCTCACAGCCGCCAGCAGCCTCCTGCCCTGGCCGCCCCGGCCCTTGGCCCACAGAGTGCGGTTTGGTGCTGGCTGAGGCTGGGCCCTTGTTGCTTCCAGCCCCTTGACGCTAGCCAGCAGTTCCTGGAGTCCTGGAAGGCAGGGAGAGGCAGGCCAGGCGGCCTCTGGAATGCAGGCCTGGAATGTCTGGGTTTCTCTCTGCAGAGGAGGAGGGAGCCTTCTTCCACTCCCCTCCCTGGGTGGGCACGGCCGGCCAGGACCCCTGGGTGAGGGGAGTGGCACTGGCTCCCAGAGGAGTTGGGGAGAGGGAAGCACAGCCAGTGTGGCCTTTCTGCGTTTTAGCGGTTTTTTTTTTTTAAGTTGGATTAACGCCTATGTCAAATCATTACATAGTTCAGTCACATTCAGAACTGTACATTTGCAACCACAATGCGTTTCCAATCATTCTTTCTCTGTATGGGCCCCTCACCTCTGTGGCCCCTTCCCTCCAAACCCTTATTCCACTTGCTGACTTTATAATTTCATCAGCCCTGGTTTTCATACACCAAGAAAGTGAAAAGCCAATTAGCTCAACTTCAAGAAGGTGGACCCCCCCCAATGATGTACCATTCCTAAGATAGTTCCTAATACGTGCAGTCAGAACCCAAACAATAGCAATACAACCCCAGAATCCATACGATTCTGGAAATCAGATCAGGTCCGGCATGCATCCAGGGGCAGAGCTGCGAGTCAGGCTTCTGCCTTTGACCCCTGCCCAGCCCACCGATGGCGCCCTCCTCCACTGAGTGCCTCTTCCTTCCACCCTCGCTTGTGGTAGAGGCGGCTCATTGGGACTTTATTCCCCGTGTCGTTTCACCAGTGTGGCCTTTCTGTAGTCCTTACGGACCCGGTGAAGAAGGGTTATGGAGTAGATCTTCATTTTACACTCCCCCAAACAACAACAAACCAACCCCAAACAAAGCAAATCCTGCTCTCTGCCTGCCTGCTGACCCGAGCGTGTGGTCCCGGACACGTCACTGGCCCGGCTGTGTCTCACCCTCAGCCCCGAGCCGGCCGGCTTCGCTGTGCTCCCTTGCCCCCCGGCTGGCCCGCTGCCCTGGGGTGGCCCTCCTGCCCAGGCTACCCGTCAGAGTGGCTGAGCCCCCTGCCTTTCAGCTTCGAGAGCATGCAGCGGCTGTGCGACAAGTATAACCGGGCCATCGACAGCATCCATCAGCTGGTAGGTAGTCCACCCGCTCCCTGCAGTGTGCGTGCTTGTGGGTTCGTGTGTGTGTTGCAGAATAGACTTGAGACCCTGATTGGGGCGGGGAGGGAGGGTGGGCGCGCCGGTGATGTGGCATTGGCGAGCTGAGCCTTGGGCACAGACCGGGCAGTGCCCCTGGCAGATGCTGAACCATTGCTGAGGGCGGGCCAGCATTTGAGTTGGTGCAGTCAGTGGGCTGCGGGCGCGCCAGCGCCCATAGTCGTGACACCTGTGGGCGTGGGTGAGGTGGTCTGGCCCAGTCTGTGCCCTGTAGACTGCTCGGGAAGCAGAGTGTTGGTGCTTCCCGCAGCGCGGTGTGAGGGTGCGCACGCGCAGGCAGGCAGGCACTAACTGGCCCCCGTCCGCAGTGGAAGGGGACCACGCAGCCCATGAAGCTGAACACACGGCCGTGCACAGGGCTGCTGCGCCACATCCTGCAGCAGGTCTACAACCACTCAGTCAGCGACCCAGAGAAGCTCAACAACTACGAGCCCTTCTCGCCCGAGGTCTACGGCGAGACCTCCTTCGACCTGGTGGCCCAGATGATCGATGAGATCAAGATGACCGAGGATGACCTCTTCGTGGACCTGGGCAGTGGTGAGCGCCCCCGGGCTGGTGGGGAGGGGTATCCCTGCCAGCCTTAGGAGCAGCTGCAGCCGCGGCCCCCCTCCTTTCTGCTTGACCTCCGGCCTTCCTGGGCCCCTCCCTCCAGTGAATGATGGGCCCTTCTTCTCCGGCCCTGGGGCGGGGGGCGGGGGCAGGCAGTCTCCTTGCTCTCCCCAGCTTCCCTCCTCTACGTCTTCCCCCCACCCCCGCCACGCACACAGCTGGACACCCCAGCCGGTGCGAAGGACAGCCCTTCAGTCAGGCTCCTGGGAGCACTGTCCTCTGGCAGGTGGCTCTGAAAGAAACTCATGGGGCAGGGACCACCTGGGCGCGGGGATGTGTGTGTGTGTCTCTCTCAGGGAAACAGTGTTCCCTGGGGCTGCTGGTTGAAGGGCCGGTGTTGAGCAGGCGAGGTGGCTGGTCACTCTTTGGCAGCACCTACCCTCCATCCTGGCCCTGTGTATCTTGGCGGTGACGCTGGGCTGGAGGGGGCCAGTAAGCAAGTCCCTGTTGGCCCCGGACCACTCCTGCTGGGCCGGCTCGTCAGAACACTCCCTGCTCGGGCCTGGGTGGGGGCGCTGTGCTCCTGGGGTCCACCTGGCCCCGGGTGCTACCTCCCTGCTTGGATGGATGGATGGAGCCCCTGTCCCTCGGAGTGGGACATAGTTCTCCCTGAGCCCCTGGTGCTGGCCACCCCTCAGTGCTGCCGCGCCTGACCGAGTTTCTCCGCTCGAAGGAGTGGGCCAGGTGGTGCTCCAGGTCGCCGCCGCCACCAACTGTAAGCATCACTACGGCGTCGAGAAAGCCGACATCCCGGCCAAGTACGCGGAGGTGAGCTGGGGGGGCCAGGGACTGTGGAGGCCCTGGCAGACCGTGGGGCGCTGGGGTGCTTGGGGTCTGGGGCCCAGGTGCACCCCAGGTGACTGGAGGGGTGCGGGGCATGCTGGGGGTGGGGGGGTGTGATGGACCATGGCCTCTCTCCCTTCAGACGATGGACAGAGAGTTCAGGAAGTGGATGAAATGGTATGGAAAAAAGCATGCCGAATACACAGTGAGTGCCTTCCTCCGCGCTCGCGCTCTGACGCTGACAAGAACCCCCTCCCCCGCCCCCTCCCCCAGCACCTTGCCCTGCGGTGCTCAGACGGACGCTGACGGACCCCACCTTCCACCAGCACTACCACCTGCTTCCCGCTCCCTGCCCGCAGCCCCGACTGTTCTTTGTCTGCCCTGCCTGTGGACGCTGACCAGAGCCCTCCCACCTCTGCCCCTGGCTCACTCTCTGGAGTCCCTGGTGTGGCTCCCCGGGGGCCGCCTGGTGTGGGCTCGTCCCTGGGCACCCCTCGCGCCTCCGTGAAAGCTGGCCCCCCACCCCAGGCCCTTGTGGCACCCCCTTCCCCAGGGCCCCGCCAGCCCTGCGAGGGCTTCCCTGGTGCTCCTCGTCCTTGTCGCCGCCGTCCGAGGAGGTCAGGCGTGGAGCTTTGCTGCCCTGCCCCGACCTGGTTCTCACGTCCTGGCCACCGGCGTCTCCTCCCCCGCCTGTCTGTCTGCTTGGTGAGGCGCCTGCTCCGTCTCCTGCTCAGTGCTCTGGGTCCTTCCCGCGGGCTCCGGGGCAAGCCCGGCCGGCTGGCTGTGCGGGCTCCGTGCAGTGGGCGGGAGGGCTCCCTGGTGTGCGCTGTCCTCAAGCGAGGCCCCCACGGGCCTTTCACACCCACTTCTGCAAGTGTGGGTCTGGTGTTTGGGGGCGCCTGGCTGGTGGCCAACTGGTGATGAAGGGGGGCTGGGTGAGCCCTAGGGCGGACAGCCCATAGTCCCTTCTGACCCTGCCCCCACCTCTGCCCCACCCCCGCTGGAAGTGCCTATCTTCCGGGACTTGGCATCAGTGTGAGCAGGCCCCCCACCCCGGGTTCCGCTGGGCAATCAGAGTCAGCTTGGTGACAGCGAGGGGGTGGGCCCTCTTGGGCCACTGACTCCCCAGAGTGTGAGAGCATGTGGACAGCTGTCCCTCTCCACGCCCCCACCCCACCCCCGGGACTTATGCCCAGGGCAGGACCTGTATGTAGCATGCTGCTGTCTGTAGAGCGTGGTGGCCAGTCCCTGCAGAGGGATCCCTGGAGGTCTCCTCTGCCAGCTCCCAGCCTGTTTGGCCCATTGCCAGACCTGGGGCAGGCTCAGTGCCTTGGGGCCGCCTTACCCACAGGAAGCTGACGCACTGCCGTGCCTCTGAGGCTGCAGTGGGGGCTGCTGGCAGGACCGGGTGCTTCACAGTCCCGACAGGTCCTCTGCCCACATGGCCCGGGCATCCACCCTGGGCCAGAGGCAGGAGGGACAGTCCCCCGGCTGTGTTGTGGCAGACAGATGGGGGCGGGGGACTTGGGGAGACCACTGTGGGCGCCCAGGGACTCTGCATCCTCCCTCGCGGGGTGGCCGTGCCCAGCGTTCAGGTGAGAAACACAGCTGTCTTCTTCCTTTCAGCTGGAAAGAGGCGACTTTCTCTCTGAAGAGTGGCGGGAACGCATCGCCAACACGAGGTACCGGAGCTGGGCCAGGGGCAGAGGTCACGGGGTCTCTGGGCAGAAGGGCTGTGAGGCTGGGCATCTCCTGCTCCTTGCCATGTCCTGGGCTCAGGTTGGCTTCCTCCAGGCTGAACTCAGAGCTGCCCTGCTCTTGTTGGTGCCGCCGAGCCAGGCGCCGGCCCTAGAGGGAGCCGTGGTCATGCATGCCCACCCTGAGGCCAGGCCCCTGTGTCCCAGCGGCCTCGGGCACCCATGCCCTCCAGTGTCCTTGTGTCCAAGGTGTCAGGTGCTTGCAGAAGGGAGTGTCAGAGAACTCAGTGTCCCCATCCACTCCTGAGTGAGGCCCTTTGCTGCCCAGGTGTCCTCAGCCCCGGAGCTGGTCCCACTGAGAGCCCAGGGGGTATGGGACTGCCAGAGGGGCTGAACGAGCTGTCGCCTCTCCCACCCCCCACCCTGGAGGCTGGATCCTTGCCCGCTCTGTTCTTCCTGTGCTTCCTGCACTGGCCGCGCCCCGGCCCAGGACGATCGTGCACATGATCCGCCCTGTGCCTTTCCCAGCCCCTGGGAACTTGGTCCTCGGGGAATGAGACTGCCCCGTGCATCTCAAGGAGTTGATCCTCCTCAGGTCTCCGTACCCCGGGTCAGGTTCTCGGGAGACCTGGTGCCCTGCTGGCCGGGAGCTGCTCCCTGTGGGGGGGAGCAGGGGGAGCCGCCAGGCAGAGAAAGATGAGGTGGCGACTCCTGGGAGGGTCTCCATTTTGGAAATGGAAAGCCTAGGGCAGCAGTCTCTACCCCTTCACAGGAGTCTCCGGATTCCCAACAGTAGCAAAATGACAGTGAGAAGGTAGCCACAGGAATGATGCCAAGGTTGGGGGTCACCGTGACACGAGGCGCGGCACCACAGGGCCGCCATGGGTGGGGGGGGCTGAGGAGCGCCGAGGGACTCGGTGCCGCCCAGGCTGGCGCTTCTTCACTTGTTGGTTGGGCTGGAAATGGAGCCGGGGGCCGGGGGCGTGGTTGACCGCTCCCAGACCTAATGGGGTGACCGCGGGTGGTTCCCTTGGGGTCCTCCAGTCTCCGTTGGACCAGCCAGCCAGCTCTGCTGTGGGGCGGGTTACTGAGCTCTGATGCCCGTCCCTCACCCACCGCCCAGGGCCGCTTTCCCATGGACGCCCTTTCAGGGCAGCCGGCCGCGAGTGCTGCACTGACTTTCTCTCTCTGTGGGAGGGAGACCACGCTACCCCCAGACCACCACGCTCTGTGCCAGCAGCCAGTGCTCCCACCTCGAGGGGCGCCCCGGAGTCCTTGCCTCCCCAACTCCCCCGTCCGCTTGGTGCCAGCCTGGGAGGAGGAGCCTAGTGCCATCCCCCAGAGAAGCCAAAGCCACATTTGGGTTCCCCTTGCTCTGCTGACCTGGCAGAGGCCTTGAGGCCACGATGCTTTTGAGATGTCAGGGGCTCTGGAAGGCAGCGTGCCCACAGCCTCGCCTCAGGGTGGGGAGGGGGGTGGCGAGGTAGAAGGGCAGGGAACCCAAACTCCAGGACATTTCTGGAATGTTCTGTGTTGACAGAATCAGAAAGCCCTTGGAGCCCCATCTGAGCCTGAGGGTTGGTGAGGCCTGGGGGGGCGTGGAGCTGGCCGCCCTGCGTGTTAGCGGCCAAGGATGCGCGGACTGACTGACTGACTCGACCATTGTTTTGCAGTGTTATATTTGTGAATAACTTTGCCTTTGGTCCTGAGGTGGATCACCAGCTGAAGGAGAGGTTTGCAAACATGAAGGAAGGTATGGCATGGTGTCTCTTCTTCACACGGGCAATGGGCAACTCATAATGGGCAGCTGGGAGGGAGGGACCTGCCCGCCACCTGGCTGTTGACCCAGCCATTGTGGGCCCAGCACCTGCCGTGGCACAACCAGCCTGGGTGGTTTGTCACCCGAGGGGACTGTGATCCCCACCTGGTGCCTCCAGGTGTATTGTCTCCGGTGGAGCTCTCAACCTTGGCGTGTCTCCCCAAGCCTCCCCTACTGCTGCCCCTTACCCACCGCCCCTTGGCAAGACCCCCCCTGTCTTCCGTGGAATGAGTCTGCTCTGGGGTGGCTGGGCTGGGCGGGGGGGGGCGGCGTGTGAGGGGCACTCAGGCCCACACAGCCCATTTTGGCCTTGTTCCAGGTCCCCGGGCTCTGTCCGGCTCATCCCGGGCTGCCCAGGCCTCCGAGTGTGGTTGGCCAGTGAGCACTGTCGTGGATCTGACCCAGTCAGTCAGTGAGAACATTCCAGAATGTGGTTGGAAGTGGCCCGTGTGTCTGTTGGTTGTCTCCTGCAGTGTTGTAGTCAGGCCTGGCCCCCTCTGCCCTCTGCCAGGAGAACCTGGGACTCTGTCTGCTTGAGCTCCCAGGAAGGCAGGAGGGCAGCACGGCGGGTCCTGCCAGCTGCCCTAAGCGTTTCCTTCAGTCCTGGGCTTCTCCAGGGGCACTGACCTGGACACTGGACCCTGGTATGCAGTGTCCCTGTCCGGCCCTGGACCCGAGAAAGGGCTGCTGTCTGCTTGTGCATGTGCTTCTGAACACAGCCGTGCGTCCTGGTCTGTCTGGGACTCAGTCATGCGTCACTGGTCCCCTGGCCCGGAGGCGGGGTCCCTCCAGTGACATTGCCTCCGGGCCTGTCACAGCAGCAACAGCACCGTGTATCTGTGATCCTGCCCGGGGCAGTTAGGTTTTGCGGACTCTGGCCTGGTGGGTGTGTTCACTCCTTGCCCCTCTTTCCGATGCTCAGACCACCTCCTCAGGGGCCTTGGAGGCCAGCCACTTCTCCCTGCCTTTGAATGGGGAGGGACATGGGGACCCAGGCTTGGGTGCCGGGTGACAGTTACCACTGGGTGTCCACGGTGCCTGCTGAGGGGCTCCAGCCAGGGCGGGAACAGGTGTGTGTGTGGGTGGGGTGGGGTGCTTCCACACGCCTGCAGGTGGCCACATGCTATACTTGAGCAGGAAGTGTGGAAGCCCCGTCTGATGTGTTCTGGCTACACAAGGATGGCAGGTCCAGCCCCATGTCTGCCCTGTGACCTATCTCCACCCTGGTCTGGGACCTCCTATCAGCTGAGCTGGCCGGCATGCTCTCTGGCCCTAGGCTTCTCAACCATGGGGCCCTGGCCTTTGCTGTGCTTAGGCAGAGTAAGAGCGCTCCTTCCGCCCCAGTGATTGTCCAGAGGGCAGCCCACTTTGCTGCCAGTCTCCTCCTCAGAACAAGGTGCTGGGCTTGCGGTCTGTTGTCCAGGCAGCCCAGCTCTTGGAGAGTGGAGAAGCCCACCCCGAGGAAAAGCCAGGAGAGCGGTGACCCGTCCGGAGTGCTGTCCGACAGGCCCCCATGCCCTCCTGGGAGACGGAGATGAGGGTTGTCCTTGCGAGGAGAAAGAACCACGGGAAGAAGGTGATGGGGATCGTGTTCCCTAGAGGAGGAGAGACTTTCTGGCCCCTAAGAGGGGGCATGCAAGAGAAGCCCCGGGGCTGTTGTCTGCCCTGTGCGGGGGCGCTCGAGTCGGAGTGGACTCCACGCAGTGTTTGCTTTGTCGTTTGTGAAGTGTGGGAAGACTGCTCTTTTATGGCGCTGTCAGTTGAAGAGGGAGCATAGAATGCTTCAGAAAAGGTTCTAGAAAGGGCTGAGCCCCAGTGGCGCAATGGTTGAGTGCGGGGCTGCGGCCCACGGGGTTCAAACCAGCAGCAGCTCTCCAGGAGCAGGGCTGGGCTTCCTACTCCCACCAGGGCAGTGATGCGCAGCCTCCCCCCCCCCCCCCCCAACAAAAAGGTTCCAGAAAAGCATCCCTAAACCCACTGCCTCCAGGGCGGTTCTGACTCCCAGGACCCGTGGGCTGTGGACCCCAGCAGCCTTGCTCTCCCGGGGAGGGGCTTTACGGCCAGCAGCCAGCGCTCGCCCACCCCCACCAGGGTTAGACGGAGAAACAGACACAGGTCAGCAGCCCTGTGGGCGCTGGAAACACCCAGTGGGGGCTGCCGAAGGAGACCATCCACGGACTAGAGCAGTCGGGGTAATTGCCCAGGGAATGAGGGTGGGGTTGCCGGAGGGGGTGAGTATTTTTTTCTCCTGAAGATGGGGTGACAGGCCAGATAAGTATGGGAACCCGTGTGCTAAGTGGAGGACACGTAGAGGAACAGGAAGGTGAAGGGCTGCTCCTCTTGCTGCTTCTGATGGCAGCCGTGCGTCTGAGCTGGCACGTGTGGGTACCTGCATCATGTGGACCGGGTAGGCCCCTGTGGACCCTTCAGACTCCCAGGACTTAGCAGCGAGAGCTCTGGCGCCCGCCCGTGTTGGCTCGCTCACCGACAGCAGTGCCTTCTCTGCGTGCGCAGGCGTTCCAGGGTTGCAGCTTCCCTGCGGCTCTTGGCTGTGCCGTTGCAGGGGCCGTGCTGGGGACATCTGAGGCTCTGGGGGCCTTGAGCACGCTGGGCGTGCACCTCCCACAGCAGAGGCAGCTCGCTAGTGACTGAGCTGGTCACTTGCTTGGCAGTGGGCCCCTCCCACACGGGGACCACAGGCAGGCACCTCGGTGGGCAACCTGAGTGGCCTCGCTCCTGTCGCTGTGCAGCACATGGGGCTACGTGGATGTGGAGCTGGTAGAGGGAGGCCCTGGGCACGGGTTTGGCCTCCTCGGGGGCTCATTGTTGGTTCTGCTTTCTGCAGAAACTGCAGGGCACGTGGGGCTGCCTCTGTAGGGGGTGGGGGAGGGGGCTTTCTGTTTGAGGTGGGGGACCTGCCTGCTGGACTAGCTGTCACTCCTGCCTGGACCTTGATCTCTTGGATCTAGCTGAGTGTGGCCGTGTTAGAATGTGTCCTTGTGAATGTGTGTGTGTGCGTGTGTGTGCGCGCACACCTCCGTGCTAAAGGGTGTGTGATCCACCTGTGTCCCTGAAGTCATGTGTGAATGTGTATGCGTGTGTGGAGTACATGGATGTGTGCGCAGCCTGTGTCCCTGTGGGTGTACAGACGTGTGAGAGCATGTGTGTGCACACGCGCCCTGTGTTCTTCCCAAGAAGGGCACTAACGAGCTCATGTCTTCCAGGTGGCAGAATCGTGTCTTCAAAGCCCTTTGCGCCTCTAAACTTCAGAATCAACAGTAGGAACTTGAGTGGTGAGGAGGGGTTCCCCTGCTTGAGGGGAGCTGACAGCTGAGGTCTGTTAGCTGGCACAGGGTTCCCCGCGGGCACCGTCCCACCCAGTGCATGCTGAGAGGCTGTGTGGCCGCCGTGGGCAGCACCTGTCACAAACCTCCCAGGGACCAGGGCAGGGCAGGCAGATGTATTCTCAGTGGCCTGGCCTCTGGTCACTTGCTTCTCCCAGGGGCTTGGGGTGGTTTGGTTGTGCTGGGGGACCCTGGCATCGTCATTTTAGGCGTGGGGGGAGGGGTGCTGTGAGTCGGGTCCCAGGAGAGACCTGACTGCAGCCCTGCCCTGTCTGCAGACATCGGCACCATCATGCGTGTTGTGGAGCTGTCGCCCCTGAAGGGCTCTGTCTCCTGGACCGGGAAGCCAGTCTCCTACTACCTGCACACTATCGACCGGACCATAGTGCGTTTGCCCCATCCACACCCTGCGGGCGGCTGGGGGGGAAACGGGGGACGCAGGCGCCCGAGTCACCTTCCGAAGGGGCTGTCTGGAGGGTGGGGACTCAGTGCAACCCGGGTCGTTGGGTGTTTCCTGATGGATCTGGGGACTGACGTCTGACGACACTGTTGGTTTCCCCTCTCCTTATCTTTTAGCTTGAAAACTATTTTTCTAGTCTGAAAAATCCAAAACTCAGGGTAAGTGTGTTTCGTGCCTTTGCAGCAAGGGTGGTGGGTGTTTTTAGCAGAAGGTGGTCAAGTGAGGCAGGCTGGGTGTCATGCTGTGCCTCCTGCCCCCTGAGGCAGGAACCCCCCCCCCCCCCAAAGGATCCCCCAGCCTACATTCTTGGGGACTAGAGGTGGGTGGTACTCTGGGCTGGGGAGGTTCAGCTAGAGAGAGTGTTCGTTTGTGTCTGTGCGTGGGGAGTGGGCCGCCCCAGGCACTGCGGCCCAGTGGCTCTCTGGACGCGGGGCCCCGGGGCAGCTGCGTGCCTTTCTGCATGCTGCTGCTCTGGAGAAAACAGGGTGCGAGCCTCCCCTGGGGGGGGGGTAGGCTGGCTCTTGTTGAAAGAGAGCGAGTAGACCACTGCAGGGATCCCGTGCTGTGCCCCAGGGGGCCGCGTTCTGCACCTCGTGGGGGTGGGGCAGAGTATGTCCGGGCACACAGGGGGCCTGTACAGGGGTGAGCTTGGGATGAGGGGGTAGTCGATGGTGTAAGTACGATGGGGGTATGTGTGTCTGAGGGTATGAGTGAGAGATGGGGGGGGGTCTGCGGGTGTGAGCACTGACCCCCCCTGTCTTCACTGTGCAGTGGCAGCATTCTGGCATGGCCCCACCCTGCTCAGAGTCCCTGGTGGCTTCAGTGCCTTCACATGTAAAAGGAGAGGCGGGTGACAGGCAGTGTCTCCCGGCAGGGTCACCGAGCCACCCCTGGGTGCCAGGACCCTGGGTCATTCACCCTGCGCTGGTTTTCAGGAGGAACAAGAGGCAGCTAGGCGCCGGCAGCAGCGGGAGAACAAGAGCAACACGACCACGCCCACCAAGGTCCCGGAGAGCAAGGCGCCCGTCCCTGCCGACACGCCCATGGTACCGGCCAGCCCCCGCGCCGCCCAGCCTCCCCGTCCCCATGCAGAGCTGCCAGCCCAGCCCCTGACTGCCCGCCCGTCCTGCCCTGTCCTGCCCCTGCTCTGCAGGACTCTGGTGCTGAGGACGACAAAGCCGGGGCCACCACTGTCAAAAAGCCATCGCCCTCCAAAGCCCGCAAGAAGAAGCTGAACAAGAAGGGCCGCAAGATGGCTGGCCGCAAGCGCGGACGCCCCAAGAAGATGAGCACTGCGAACCCCGAGCGCCGGCCCAAGAAGAGCCAGAGCCCACTGGACCTCCTGCCAGCGCAGACCACGCCCCAGACTGCCCCGCCCTCACCTCAGGGTGCGCAGCAGGCATCCAGGGAGGCTCCACCCCTCCGCGCGCGCGCGCTCCCCCCCCCCCCACTGGTGGCACATGAGGCCCCCAGACAAGGAGAGGGAGCCCTGGTGATACTGCGGTTCCACGTTGGGCTGCTCAGCACAGAGGTGGCTGTTCAAAGCCTCCCGTCGCCCCAGGGGAGAAAGACGAGGCTTTCTTGAAGAGCCAGTGTCCACCGGGGAGCTTCCCACAGGGCGGTTTCCCTGCTCGCATGGTGGCTAGGGGTCAATCGACAGGGCCGGCAGTGAGTTTGGGGGTAGGGCACAGGCAGCTGAGCTGGAGTGCTGGCTGGAAGGTTGGGGTCTGCTGTTCCGACACGGGGGTCGGGTGGGGGGGCTGCAGCCAGGAAAAAGCCTGAGGAGCGTGAGCCTCCTTTCTGGGCAGGAGCCCATGCATGCATCTCTGCACGCGCGGACAGGCCCTCACCCATGCCTGCTGTCTCCCCGCACAGATGCGTACAAGTCACCTCACAGTCCCTTCTACCAGCTACCTCCAGCCGTGCAGCGGCACGCGTCCAGCCCGTTGCTGGCGGCGCCCACCCCGCCAGCACTGCAGAAGCTGCTAGGTGAGGCTGCTTTCTGTGGCGGCCTCTGGAGCTGCACAGGGGGCCGGGCTGAGCCAGGCTGGGGCCTGCACTGCTTGAAGAGGGCTGCGCTGCAACCCAAGTGGAAGGTGGACTGGTTAGGCAACAAAGGGAGCAAGGTGCCCCCTGCTGCACTGTGGGCAGGGGTGAGGCTCAAGTGTGAGCTGGGAAGTGGGTTGGTGGTACCCTCCCTGCCCCACTAAAACCCCTTGGGAGAAGGTCTTGGGCTGCTGCTGAAGGAAGGGCGAGGGAGGGCACCAGACGTGCTTGCACAGTGCTTCGCTGTGGGGGGAGGGGGGCTGCAGAGGGTCTGTTTGGGTGGGTGTGTCACTGGGGCTGGCGTAAAGAAGGCTGCAGTATTGTGGAGGGCGCTGATGGGCCCCACGCCCGTGCTGGGTGTGTGTTCACATGTTGGAGGGCTCATTTATCCCCTTGAACAGAGTCCTTCAAGATCCAATACCTGCAATTCCTGGCCTACACCAAGACGCCGCAGTACAAGGCCAACCTGCAGCAGCTGCTGGACCAGGAGAAGGTGAGGTTCACCTGCCTGGGTTGCTAGTAGGGCTGCCCTGAGCTCACCAGTCCCATCCTTCCCCACCCCCACCCCCCACCACTTACACCGTGTCCACCTGACCCCTGTAAGCTGCTGACAGACACCCCCACCCCCGTGTCTCCAAGGGACTTTTTGGGGTGTCAGCTCTGTGGACTGCATGATGTGCTGGGTGCAGGTTGTGGGGGCGGGGGGCGGCGGGGAACAGCATCCATCCTGTTCATACCTGACAGACAGTGCTTCTCTGGCATTGCTGACTGGGAAACAGGGCCGAGAATGTCCTGGGGCGGGACCTTGGGTGCTTGTGGGACATCAGATGCCCCAGCTTATTCTGCTCTGGTTGGCCTGTGGTCATAGTGGTCGGTAGCTGGCCTGGGGCTCTGGGGGTGGCCTCAGGTGGCGGTGGGGGCCGCCCATGGGGTCCGTGGAAGTCCGGCCCTCATGTCCCTGGTGCCGCTGTCGCCACAGGAGAAGAACAGCCAGCTGCTGGGGGCCGCGCGGCAGCTCCTCAGCCACTGCCAGGCCCAGAAGGAGGAGATCCGGCAGCTCTTCCAGCAGAAGCTGGACGAGGTGCGTCCCTGAGGGGCACCTGGGAGGCAGCCCTCCATGTCCCCAGGAGGCTGTGAGGGTCGGTTGGGCCTGGTTTGCACCCCCTCTGTGGGAGCCCTAACCCCGAGGAGGCCCCTCATCCGTGGCCGGCCTGTATCCCTGTCTCTCTCCAGCTAGGTGTCAAGGCGCTGACCTACCACGACCTGATCCAGGCGCAGAAGGAGATCTCCGCGCACAACCAGCAGCTGAAGGAGCAGACGGAGCAGCTGGAGAAGGACAACCGCGCGCTGCAGGGCCAGAGCCTGCAGCTGGTGCGTGGGGGCTCTGTCAGACGCGGCCCCTGGCGCGGGTCGGGGGGTGCGGGGAGGCCTCCCCTGCCGCGGAGGCGCCGTCAGTGCCGCGCGTCTCTGGAAGGAGGCAGGATTACCTGTTCAGTGGGGCGGGCCCTGGTGGGCGGCCACAGGGACCCCCCATCCTGTGCAGGTGGCCTGACGCCCTGCCTGTGCCGCCCCGCCCCCAGCTCAAGGCTCGCTGTGAGGAGCTGCAGCTGGACTGGCCCTCCCTGTCCCTGGAGAAGCTGCTGAAGGAGAAGCAGGCCCTGAAGAGCCAGATCTCAGAGAAGCAGCGCCGCTGCCTGGAGCTGCAGGTGGGTGGAGCTGCAGGGGGTGGGTCCAGGGTGCTGAGGGTCAGGGGCTCGGGCCCCCAGCTCTGCTCGACCTCAGTAGGGTGACAGAAATCCCAGCCCTACTGCCATCCAGGCTGCCCTGGGTCACGCCGTGGCCCCTTCCTTCTGTGGGGTGTGAATCTTGGCGAGGGAAGTGCAGTTGGTGGACTCGAACCATGCGCCTTGAGGTTGGCAGGCCAGCATTCAGCACCACCAGGTTTCCTGAGCCGGCAGAGTGGGGCCCTCTAACAGACAGGGTCAGAGCCACACGCCGTGCAGCCTGCCATCCTCCCTCTGCAGTGCTGGCTCGAGACGAGGAGGGATGCACCCTGGGGGCACTTAGCTGGTTCTGCCGCAGGGGGCAGAGCACGCCGTGGGGGTGTCCCGGGAGAGGCACTCCTCATCTGACTTGCGCTGCTCCCGGCAGATCAGCATCGTGGAGCTGGAGAAGAGCCAGCGGCAGCAGGAGCTCATGCAGCTCAAGTCGTATGTGCCTGCGGACGAGGCGCCGGGCGGGCAGCTGCGTGGAAAGGGGGCGCCGGGCCGGGAGCCAGAGGCCGAGCCGGGCCGCCTGCCCCTGGAGTTGGACTGCGCCCGGTTCTCGCTGCCGCCCCTGAGCAGCCTGAGCCCCGAGCTCTCCATGAACGGCCACGGGCCAGCCTACGAGCTGCACGCCACCGCCAGCCGGCCCGCCTCCAAGCAGAACACACCACAGTACCTGGCCTCGGCTCTGGACCACGAGGTGGTGCCCTGCACGCCCGGCCACGGGGCCCGGCCGCGGGGGGACAAGCTGGCCAGCCTGGCCCTGCCTGACTACACGCGCCTCTCCCCGGCCAAGATCGTGCTGCGGCGCCATCTCAGCCAGGACCCCGCCGCCCACGGGAGGGGGGCCACCGGGGAGCTGCCTCCACGGTGAGGCTTGAGTCGGGCACAGGGGCGCTGGGTCTGGGTCCGGGTCGGGCTGGCCGCTCACCAGGCTGAGGGTCCTCCAAGTGACCGCGCCTGTCCTTGCAGCGCGGAGCCTGTGCGGGAGAATGGCCTCGGCTGCCAGAGCCCTGGCAGTGCCCGGCTGAGCCCGCAGGAGCCCCGGCCCGCCTCACCCTCAGCCGCCTCGCAGATGGCCGGCGAGAAGGGCGGCGGTGAGAAGGTGTGCCCAGTTCCCCTGGGACTGCCCGGGGGTGGGGGGTTGGGGAGGGCCTCGGGCACCCTCTCATAACCAGTCTGCCCCAGGGCCTGAGGGAGCGCTCCTATGGCAGCGGCGGCGAGCCCATCACCAGCCTGCCCGTCAGCATCCCGCTCAGCACCGTGCAGCCCAACAAGCTGCCCGTCAGCATCCCCCTGGCCAGTGTGGTACTGCCCAGTCGAGCCGAGCGGGCGGTGAGTGCTGGGGCCACAGCCCCGTCGGATGCTCCCCTCCCCCACTGAAGCCCAGCCTGTTGAAGTGCACAAGGTGCTGGGGGGTGGGGGGGGCGGTCCCCAGTGTGACTGTGGGTGTGAGGAGCCTCCTGTCCTGTGCCCTACCTCCCCCCACTCCTCACCTCACTTCCACACCTAACACTCTGCTCACAGCCTCGGCGTCAGCGCCCCTGGCGTGTGCCCTTCTCTGCCTCGCTCCTCGGCCAGAGCAAGTCTTCTCCCTGCTCAGCGCCTCCTGGTGCCCACCCTCCCGTTCAGAGCCTTGAGCAGGCCCGCTGTGAGAAACTCCAGGGGCCGCCTCTGTCTTCGTCTCCAGCCACTCAGGCCTCTGCTGCCCCCACACCTCCAGCAGCCTCCCACCCCGCCCCTCTCCTTGGGCCTACATCCACCACCCCTCACACCCCCCACCCTTGCTTGGTGTGACGCCCACGGCTCTCCCCCAACAGAGGAACACACCCAGCCCTGTGCACCAGACCCGGGACTCCTCCGCCTTCGACAAGCAGATGGGTGCTAATGCCCATGGCGTGGCGGGTGGCACGGCCACAGGCAGAGGCTTGGGCCTGGCTGTTGGAGGTAAGGCCCTGTCCCTGCCCGCCCCAGCTCTGCCTCTGGGACCGTGGCCTCTGCAGGTTCCGTGTAGACGCCGCCGGCATGTACAGTACACGGACTCCTTAGCAGCGCTCTCTCCCATGGGTAGCGTGCCTTTAGGACAGCGGTCTCAACCTGTGGGTCACAGCCTCTTTGCAGGTTGACTGACCCTTTCATGAGGGTCACCCAGTTCATAGCAGTTAACAAAATTACAGTGATGGAGTGCCAACAAAGATTTTTTTTTTCGGGGGGGGGGGGGCATCACTGCTCTCTGGTGGTGGGAGTAGGAGGCCCAGCCCCACTGCTGGAATTGAACCTCCGTCCCAGTGGGCCGCCGTCCCGCGCACAACCACTACGCCACCGGGGCTCAGCCCTAATGAAGATAATTTCATGGTTGGGGTGGAGTCACCACAACATGAGGAACTGGATTAAAGGGTGGTGGCGTGAGGAATGTTGAAAACCACTGCCTAGGACTGTGTCTGCAGGCTGGGGTGCACAGAGCCCCTCTCCTGTGTTGGCTTTGCCCCTGTCCCTGGGGTGTATGGCTTGCTTTCACGGTCCGTCTGTGGGCCTGGCAGGCAATCTCGCACAAGCAAAGCCAGTCTCTGGGCTGCACTGTTTTGGGGGGGGTTGGGGGGGGGGCAGGAACTTTCCGCTCGCACACGTGGCCCCACAGACTTGTGCCGGCCTCACCAAGGCACTTGTCCCCCTCGCAGGCTTCTACGCAGGCTCGGTGGCCGTCAGCGGGGCCCTGGCAGGCAGCCCTGCGCCTCTGGGCTCAGCTCCCGATCCCGCCACGTTCGACGAGTCCTCGGGCTCCAGCAGCCTCTTCGCCGCCATGAGCTCACGCAGCTCCACCCCGCAGCACCCCTCCCTGTTGGCCCAGGCGCGAGGCTCCGGCCCGGCCTCCCCCGCCCACCCGCTCACAGCAAGCCCCCGGCTCGGGGCCCCTCCCCAAGGCCCGCTCACCGATGCTACCGGCGACACAGGCTTCTCCGACCCGGAGAGTGAGGCCAAGCGCAGGATCGTCTTCACCATGGGGGCCGGCACAGGCGGGGCCCGGCCCTCGCCCTCCAGCAGGCACAGCCCCCTGGCCGCCAGCCGTGGGGACAGTGGGCAGGGCCACGGGCCGGATAGCCGGAAGCGGGGTCGCAGGAAGCGCTCGTCGGCCGGCACGCCCAGCCTGGGCTCCGCAGTGTCCCCCAAGCGCCGAGCCCCCTCCTCCGTCGCTGGGCTCTTCACACAGTCGTCAGGGTCCCCCCTGAATCTCAATTCCATGGTGAGGGGGTGTGGGCTAGGCTTGGGTCGGGGTGGGGGGGGTTGTGTGTGGAGCTCAGGGCGGAGGTGCGAGGGCAGGGAGGCGGCCAGGGTCCGGTGGAGAGCCCCTGGGCACCGGTAAGAAGGCCCTCGGCTCCCTGGTGCCAGGCACGTCACTGCCTGCCCTTCCTCTCAGGTCAACAACATCAACCAGCCCCTGGCCATCACAGCCATCTCCTCCCCTGAGCACTCCCTGAAGAGTTCGCCGGCCCCCTGCCAGGACCCCGACCAGCCTCCTGTACTGAAGAAGGAGAGGCCCTTGGGCCCGAGCAGCGGGGCCCACTACTCCCCGCTGACATCTGACGAGGAGCCGGGCTCAGAGGATGAGCCAGGCAGTGCCAGGCAAGCAGGGCCCAGCTGCCACCCCGGGTGCTAAGGAGGGGAGGGTGCCCAAAGCCCTGTGGGGACCCAGCCCTGAGAACCCCCCACTGCACCTGTCCTGCCCCTGACCTGGAGGGAGGGTCCCCAGAGCAGTCCCCGGTCCACCTGCCCCCTTGGGAAGTCCCAGACAGCTTCACTCCTGGCTCCCAGGAAGTGCGTGCTCGTGACCCCCGCCCTGCCCCCTTCCTTCCCGGGGCAGGTGCTTCTGAAGCAGGATGTTCCGGATGCTCCTGGCGGGCGTGCAGCGGGGTTGGAAATGGGGATGACTTTTCTCTCCTTGGTCTTTCATAGGATTGAGAGAAAAATCGCAACCATCTCTTTAGAAAGCAAATCTCCCCCGAAAACCTTGGAGAACGGTGAGCATCGATCGTGTGGCACAGGACGTCCCCACCTGGTCCTGCCCTGGAGGCCTGGGGGCCACAGTGGGCTTCCAGAACCTCTCCTTCAAGCGAGGCGGGGCTCTGGGTTGGCTCTTGCCCTGGCAGGGCAGGCCCCGAGCGCCACCTAGAGGGGTCCGCCCTGAGAGCCTCGCGTGCTGCCTGCCCCGTGCCGGCTTGCTCCGATCAGGCGCCCCTGTCCTGCCAGACGCCAGGCCTGCCACTTGGCCTCTCCCCCACCCCTGGCCGAGTGGCACACGCACCGGGACGTCTGGGTGGCACTGGCTAGGCCTCAAAGGCCTGTGCCCTCCTCCCCACCAGGTGGTAGCTTGGGCAGTCGGAAGCCCACACCCGCCGGAGAGCCGGTCAACAGCAGCAAGTGGAAGTCCACCTTCTCGCCCATCTCGGACCTGGGTCTGGCCAAGGCGGCTGACAGCCCCCTGCAGGCTAACTCTGTGCTCGGCCCCAGCTCCCTGTTTGCCTTCCGGCCCGCCCTGGAGGAAGCCAGTGCCCCCGACGCCAAGGCGGCCACGCACCCCCGGAAGGGCTTCCCAGCTTCCCTGGCTGGGGTGGATGGGCCCAGCCCCAGCACCAACCCCCCCACCGGGTTCACCCTGGGCGGGGCCCTGGCTGCCGACCTCAGTTTACACAGCTTCAGCGACGGTGCTTCTCTCGCCCACAAGGCCCCCGAGGCGGCCGGGCTGGCCTTCCCCTCCCAGCGGGGCAAGGAGACAGGTGGCCCCGAAGCCAATCCTTTCCTGAGCAAGCGGCCACCGGATGGGCTCGGCAGCCTGAAGGGCGAGGCCGGCAAGGCCCGTGAGAGCGGCGACCTGGCGGGGGCCTCAGACAAAGCCGCCCTGCCGCCCGGGGCGAAGGCAAGCCGAGGCCGGGGCCGCGAGCCCGACTGCACCCCGGGCCACAACCTCTTCATCTCGGCCACCGCCGTGTCCCCCGGGAGCCGACTCAGTGGCCCGGGCCTGGCCCCGGCAGCGCCCTCTGCCCAGGCCCACCGTCCCTTCCTGGGCACCTTCACCCCTGGCACACAGTTCACCCTGGGCCCCATGTCACTGCAGGCCAACCTGGGCTCGGTGGCCAGCTCGTCTGTGCTGCAGTCCCTGTTCAGTGCCGTGCCGGCCGCCGCGGGCCTGGTGCACGTCTCGTCTGCGGCCACCAGGCTCCCCAACTCGCACACCATGGCCACCTTCTCTTCTGGAGTCACGGGCGGAACTGTCGGAGGTATGCGCCGCACCCTTGGCTCACGGCGGTGTCTCGTGGCCAGCAGCAGGCCCGGGGGCCCCTCAAGCGCCCGACGGGACGCCACCCACCTTGGACGGGACCGCCACGCGCTGCGCTGTTCCTTCCCGGCGCCCTCCCGGGTAGAGGTGGGGCCGTGCGTGCGGTGCCAGGCAGGCCAGGCCTCCCCTTGCAGGGGCTCTGGCTGAGAGAGAGTGTGCCCACGAGCTACAGAGAGCGAGGGGCCGCAGAGGCCGCTGGCCACGGGTGTGGGGCCGGGCGGGCCGGGCAAGGAGCGTGTCGTGGAGCTGCAGGTACGTACGCTCTGGCTGCTGCTTGCTGCTCTGCTCTGCCCTGACCCGCCGCACAGGTGCTGCCCGGCCGCCGCCCTCTGCTTGCCGAGCGGACGCGCGTTGAAGCCGCCTCTCTCTCTCCTGTCCGCAGGTGTCTTTAACCACGCGCTGCCTTCTGCCTCTTCGCATCCGCTCGGAGCCGGGCTCGGCGGCGGGGCCGTCTGTGGCAACGCCACTCTGGGCTTGGCCCCGCTGCAGGCGGTGGTCAGCGCCTCCCCCGCTTCCTTTCAGGCCCCGTCCACTGTCGAGGCCCGGCCGTCCCTGCTGCCTCCTGCTGCACACCTGGGCCGGCCTCCCCCGCCTCCCCCCGCCGCTCCTGCTTCTGCTCCCGCTCCCGCGCAGCCCGGCCTGGCCCCCGCTCCGCCTAACACTGCCTTGCCTCCTCCCCCGCCGCCGCTGGCGCCCAGCTCAGAGCCTGTGCTGCTGCCGCCGGGCCTCACGGCGCTCCCCGCTAACCACGCTTTCTTGCCCCGCGCCTCGGCCGCCTCCCTGCCACCCACTAACGCCTCTTTGTCCTTCAAGCTCGCTGCCCTGCCGCACAAGGCCGCCCGCCCCTCCCTCACTGTCCACCACCAGCCTCTGCCCCGGCTGGCCCTGGCCCCGGCTGCACCCCTCCCTCCACAGGCCAGCCCCGCCACGCCCGCCGCGGTCTGGGTGTCCCTTGGCATGCCGCCTCCTTATGCCGCCGCGCACCTTGCGGGGGTTAAGCCGAGATAAAGAGCTTGCTTAGCTAGCCGTTCCGTATTGTGTAAGGTAAGCCCAGAGCCGGGCCTCCGCCGGCCCCTCCACAGGGCACAAGTGGGCCAGGGGGGAAGGAAGGGGCCCTTCTGCTGAACTGGCCGCGCCGAGAGGCACCGTGGAAGCTGCAGAAGGCACACGGAGGGGGGTGTTGGGGGGGGTGGGAAGAGTGTGCAAGGAGACGGACCTTGTGGCCGGAGTGGGTGGGCTAGAGTGCCCCAGCTGCCTGGCACCTCTCTGGCTGGCGTGTGACTTGTGTGGTCTCAAGGACTTGGGTTCCTGGAAGCCCGGGGGCTACTGGGCCCACAACGCAGGCACGGGGCAGACGGCCTGTGGCATGGAGGGACAGAGAAGCGGACACGGAGTCGCATTTTGCCAATTGAGAGGGCCTGCAGGGTCACCAGCTTATGACCTTGTGCCCTTGGGACCTAGCTGAGCCTGGGGTGGGGGGGGGGGCACCATGAGCCCATCAGAGCCGATCCGCTCGGGGTGACCATCAGGGCTCTGGACTAGCCCGGGACCAGGACCAGGCTTTGCCCACAGAGGAGTGCTGGATGTCTGCGTCACCGTTTGGCTGCTGGGTGCGCACCCGGCCCGCGTGGCCAGCCAGGAAGGGGACTGACTGACTGCGTGTGCGCCCGGTGTCTTGGGGACGGTGGTCCCCCGGCTGGGCTGGCATCGGCTCATGGGTGCTGCTCTCTCTGCCCCCGCAGGTAACTAGGACTTCTACCTCAGCCGCACGGCTATGCAAGGACCAGCGCGTGGACCGACGTGCGGGCTGCCCGGTGCCTGCGGCCGCAGGGCCACCCCTGGACCTCGGAGGCGACAGGACGGAGAAGCTACTGTGAACCTGCCGTGCGCTGTGGCCCGGGAGCAGCTCCCGCGTGCGCGTTGATAGTTTTAGATAAAAGTATTTATCTTTTTTTTTTTTTTTAAAGTTAAAGCAACTGACCTATTTTATTCCACCGAAGTCACCCGAGGTGAAGCTCTGAAAGACCCAGGCCTCAGTGTGGAAGGTGCCTGAGAATGCCGTGGGAGGCCTCCTGCCGCCACGGCGCCCGCCTGGCCCGGTGCTATCTCATGCCCAGGCTGCGCCGCCCGCTCTCCTGGTGCTGACTGCGGAGGCCGCCCACCCACCCGCGCGCGCGCTCCTTCCCTCCCGCCCTCCCCACGCTGTCGCCAGCCACGCTGCCCGCGCACCAAAGGCTTGCCAGCACGTCCCCCGTGGGCCCCGAGGCCTCCCCATCCCGTCACTGTGAATGCTGTCCAGACGAGATCGGGCCTCGGGGCAATGAGGTGGGCCACTGCCCCGGATCCTGTCCCAGGGGGCAGCCAGCCGGGGGGGGGGGGGGGGGCCGGGGCGTCTGTAACAAGTGCATTTACTCTGTGGCCCGGGCCGTCCGGGGCACGTTGCTGCCGGGCGCTGCTAGGGAGCGGGGCAGGGCCCAGGGCCTGTGTGTACAGAAGAGAGTCACGGGGACCCGTGACAGTATTTTACAGAGATGGTGAAAGTTTATAAATTTCATAGACTCGACTTCATTTATTTTTAGATTGTATAACGCACAGTAAACTTTAAAAAGTACAGGAAGGAGAAGTGGGGTGAGTGAGGGAAAGGCACCTCCCCATTCACATGCGCAGATGGCAGGACCCAGCCGCGGGGTGGGGGGGCCGGCCAGATGCTGGGCATGTGCAGGACGGGGCTCCCCTCCCCCGGGCCCTGCCCGACACGGGCTCAGGCTCCCACTCGGTGGCAGCTTTGTCTCGTTGGTGCTTGGGAGTGGGCTGTCCCCGGTGCTTCCCCTGACCTTGACCTTTGGGACCCCCCCCCCCCCCCCAATCCCCAGTCAGTAGGAGGGCAGCTCCCCGTCCTTGCTGTTTGCTTATGCGGGGCGGAGGGGGGAGTTTTGACTCAAGCCTAAAATTCTGCTTGTTGCTCAAGAAACCTTGTGCCCAACCCCGATTTCCCGGACGG
The DNA here is from genome assembly GCA_004026705.1 of Nesogale talazaci. Classification (NCBI taxonomy): domain Eukaryota; kingdom Metazoa; phylum Chordata; class Mammalia; order Afrosoricida; family Tenrecidae; genus Nesogale; species Nesogale talazaci. Next base: position 27,846 of record PVJH01025295.1, read on the forward strand.
GTGGGCGGGCTCCAGCAATTGTTATTGGGGCTTGCGGATGGTGCTCTTGTCCCATGTCTAAAGCCCAGCGGCCCTTTCTCAGTGTCCCCTCCCAGCCCCCACGTTGGTGCTCACCTCCCGGCCACTCCAGTCCAAGGGCACCACCCAGCTGGGCTCACCCCAGCCTAACAAAAGCTCTACTGGGCCAAGGGAACCCACGCACACCCCACCGGGTGCCGTGCCCCGGAGGCTGGACGAGACACTAGATACTTGTTGACACTTCTCCTGGGCGGGGCTAGGAGGGGAGGTGCTGTGGGCCGCTGGGTTGGGGGCAGCTCAGCCCCAGCAGGGGACTCAGGTGCTGCTGCTGGCTCAGAGGCAGCCGGGGGGACCGAGTTGGGTGTGAAGTTGCTCTTGCTCAGGAATTGATAAGACAAGCTCCCTGGCTGGCCCTGTGTGCCCCCCCCCCCATGCTCTGCCCTGGGAGACACCCCCACCCCCGTGAATTGTGACGTATTTAAGGTTGCTGCACCACCTTATTTATGTGCGCCGGGTCCACCCTCGACTCGGCCTCCAGAGGGAGAGCTCGTCGTCGCCTGGTCTCGTTTCCTTGGGATGGGACAGCTTTGCTCTGTCTGCGCCTGACCCAGAGCTCGGCTCGTGCCCTCTGGCTGCCGGCCAGCCTCCCTGCACTGCTTTGCCACCTCTAGAAGCTGCAATAAACATACTGGTTTCCACTGAACTGACTATGGGCATGTTCTTTTTGTTGTGGACTCTGCCTCCCCCCCAAAGATTACGGATTTGACCAGCTGTCTCAATTGCCGTGGGACTCTCATATGTCAGGATACTGTTATTTTTTTTTGGGGGGGGGGGGCGGTCAGCTGGCACTGCTGGGGTGGCTGTGATTTCAGCCTCAGTAGAAGGGGGAAATGGTTCTGGAGTTCAAGCATGAAAACCCCTGCCCCTTCTCTTAGTGAATGGGGGTGTTCTCTTCCCACTTGGGGCGATGCCCCTGTCCAGGAGAACAGCAGGGTGCCTCCTCAATCAGCACACTGCTCAGTGGGGTGAGGGGGAAAAAGAGGTCCGTTTATTTCATCAAGAGGCCCACAGAGGGAAGCTCTGCCTGTCACTTGCCCCCGGAGCAGGGGCACGTTCAGGTGAGCACAGCCCTGGTGCCCTTCACAGCTTCAGTCTACATTCAGCCGCTGCTGGGAAAGCCCCTGCCACTCCAGGAGGGCTGCTGGGGAGGCAGGCTCCCGGAGGTGGGTGCTTGTGGATGCTGGTGTCCCAACAGCAGAATGTGGCCCCATTAAGCAGCCAGCCCTGCACCCCACCCGGGGAGGGGCCTCTGGGCCAGGCTCATGCCTTCAAGCTGCTCAGCTGGAACCGGGCCTCTTCGGAGATGCCCAGCTGCTCCAGGGGGTCCTGGGAAGGGGTGGGTGATGGCAGGGATGGAGTGAACTCCAGACCTCCAGGGCAAGGAAGGAGGTAGTCGCCCACACACCGGCACTCACCTTGCCCGTCATCTTCTGGATCTCGGTCCTGTAGAAGATCAGGCTCCGCCTCATAAACTCGTAGCTGGGAAGACAGAGGACCTGAGCAGGGTGCTCGCCCCAGCTTCCCCGAGAATTGCCCCCCCCCCCACTCCGGGGAACCCTGCTCCCCCACCTGGCCCTGCTCAGGGCTGTGATCCACTTCTGACACTGCTCCTCGCTGCAGCACTCAAAGCGGTACTTCCTCTCCATGTCATCAACGAAGCCTGGGGGGGGGGGGGGAGCCCATTTGTTCCCCGGGCTACCATACCAAAGGACCTGGTGCCTACCAGCACTGCCCACACCCTCCGCCTTCCCAGGCCTCGCCTGTGCCACCATCCCGCCACCCAAGGGACCCAAGACGGCCCCACAGCAGCCGGTGTTTCGGGAAGCCCAGCACCCACACCTCACTGGCCTGGGCCATCCCACTCTGGAGCGCTACCTCCAACACCTGCGGGCAGTCAGGGCCTCTCCACACACCTTGCCACCATGCCCAGCGGGCTGGGAGCACCTGCCAGGTGCTGTGCCCCGCCATCCTCCAGAAAGGGGCCAGCTGGCTCAGAGGAGCCTCGGGCGGGCACGGTAGGAGGCAGTGCCGGAAAGAGTAATCACGTTCAAGGGCTGGGCGGTAGGTCTTCCCCACCCCACCCCACCCCACCCCCCACCGCCGCCCCCTATCCCAGCGTCCAGCCTGACCCCGCCTGGAAGGCAAAGTCTGGGGCAAGGCCGCTGGGGAGGTGCCCGGCTGGTATGGGCCTTGGCAGGTGGACAGGTGTGCAGCCCGCCTGACGACCTGCCCTGGAGCCGCCAGGGACAATGGTCTCTTGTGCCTGGGGCGCAGTGGCGCCGGGCTGGGGAGACAGTAGCTGGAGCCTCTGGCGCTGCCGCGGGGAGGCCCGGGACGGCGGCGATCTGGGGGTCCTTGCCCCCGGCGCCACTCACTGATGGAGAAGGTGCTGGCTTCCTCCCGGGTGACTCGGCAGTGCTCCAGTAACAGGGCTCCGACGGGCTGGAGGCAGACGGAGGACGGTGGTGCCGGCTATCCCCTCCCCGGGCTGGGGGGCGGGTCCCGGGAGGCCAGGTCCAGCGCCCGGCTGCGGGCTGAACCGGGGTCGACGGCGGCACTCGGAGGCCCCCCCTCCCCTGGGTCCTCGCCCCGCCCGGGGAAGCGCCCCTACCTCGGCCTCGTGCGTCCGGAAGTAGAAAAGGAAATTGGCCACCAGCTTGACCAGCCGCCGCTTCACCACTGCGGGCGCAGAGTGAACTCAGGGGGGCGCGGCCGAGGCGCCTCTACCGCGCCCGGGCCCCCCCCCGCCCCGAGACGCGGAAGCCGCCCGCCCCGCCCCTCCCGGGGGTCCCGCTCACCGCTGCCCTTTTTGGGGACCCGCATGCCCAGCTCGGCAGCCAGGTCGGCCGGCTGCCGGGATAGCGCCTGCAGCTCCTTCTCGTTGTAGCGCATGGTGCCGCCGGGAGGGAGAACGCGGATGCCCGGCCGCCGCCCTCCCGGCCGCCGTCCCTAACGACGCCAAAAAAGTCTCGGCGTGTCACCCAGGAAGCGCTGGCACAGCCAGTGCGCCTGCGCACTGCCCCGGGCGGGTGATCCTGCGATGGGGGGGGGGGGGGCAGCCCGCGGGCGCCCCGGCGATGACGAGGGCAAACGGACAGCCGCTGCAAACGTCATTTGGAGTCGGGGGTGAAAGCAAGAGTCGAAACCCACCACCAAGCCTGGCGGCGACCTTTAGGAGAAAGGGCTGGGCGCAAGCGGAGGGGAACGAGAACGTCTGAGGGCGAATCCCGGACCACCGTTCTCGCGAGAGCAAACCCCGCGCCAGGGGGCGCTGACGCACGCGGTCGGCGCGTTGTGCGCACGCGCGCCAGGTCGCCGCACTCCGAGGCCCGCCTCCTGGGCGTCAGGTTCCCCGAGCAGGTCCTCTCCGCGCCGCCTGGCGGGCCAAGCTCGCGCGCACCGGGCCTCGCTCCGTTTGCCCCGGAAGTAGTTTGTCGGTCGGCGACGCAGGCGTGCTGAACGGAGCGGCGGCGGCAGCGGCTGTTGCGGGTGAGTACGCTGGCTGATCACGGGGTGCCCGGCGGCCACCGAGGCCCCCGGGTTCTCCCGAAGAGGGACGGGCGCGCCAGATGTATCCCTGTGGCCGGCCGCGGGGTCTGCGGCGAGAGCGCGCGGCCTCGTCGCCTTCCTCCGGCCCGGCCTGCTGCCCCCGCGTCATCGGGCGCGCTGCTCGGTCCCGGCGGGGAATCCCGCTCGAGGAGGGCCTGCGCCCCCGAGAGCCGCTGGGGCCGGGGTAGACCGCGGAGGGGGCGTGGAGAGGGGCTCCCGGAAGCCCGCTT
>PVJH01025296.1:0-31783 GCA_004026705.1 Nesogale talazaci
CTATTTCTGGGTGGATGGGAGGAACATTAAAGAGGTAATAGGGGATATGCCTTCTTCTGGACACCTTAAGGCACCATGCAAGTTATATTTTGAATAAATAAATTTTCTCCAGTGAAGGGCTAATACTGTAAGTGAGTAAAAAGTGGTCTTTATTTAAAAGGCTTTAGAAAATTCCTGACTGAGGTCCTTTTCCTGTTCAGCAATCAGGAATTTATTGATCCAAGACCAGTAAATTATTACTATTTTTCTGGTAAAGAATATTTCTTGGGTATAAAAAGAAAAATATCTTTCTTCCTAAAATCTCTTGGTCTGTATAGAATGTGAATTTGAAGAATAATGATCAATTTTCCTCTCAAACCTTGTTAAAAAGGGGACCTTCAACTAGGACAAGGCCTCTTGCAAGTGACTACTAGATTTGATAATGATAGGAATATTATTTGTGAATTTTTGATAATGATAGGAATATTATTTGTGAATTTTATCTATATTTTGGTGGGCACACATTGTAGTGTCTCTCATTTTTCCAGAAGAATGAACAAATTTGTCTTTCAAGAAGTATAGCTAAAATGCTCTTTAGAAGTATGGATGTTGATACTTCCTGACTAATGACACATACCTTATACATGTTAACAAGAAACATCAGTCCCTGGAGAAGAACACTGAGCTTGATAAGGCAGAGAGTCACTGAAAAAGAGGAAGACCCCCAGTGAGATAGGCAGATATATTCGCTGCAACAACGGCCTCAAACATAGTCATCGTGATGATGGTGTGTGGCTGATGCAGAGTTTCCATCTGTTGTGTGCAGGGTCATTGAGTTGGCACCAAGCCAATGGTTTGGGTTTGGTTTTGCTTTGAATTCTGATCTATACAGTAGGAGACTACCAGATCTTTCTCCCACAGAGAAGTTGATGGTTTGAACTGATGACCATTTGATAACACCTGAGCATTTAACCACTACGTCATGAATATAGGCAAGAAATTTAACTGTGGTGTTGAAGTACATATTGAAAGTACCACGGATTGCTCTAAGAACAAGAAGATCTGTATGGGAAGATGTCTGGCCAGAGTGCACCTTGAGGCATGGATTGCAGGACTTTGTCTTACATCCTTTGGACCTATTGTCAGGAGAGGCCAGTCCCTAGAGAAGTACATCAGATTTTGTAAAGTGGAGGGCTGGTGTAGAGGAGGAAGGCCCTGGAAAAGATAGATCGACAGAAAGGCTGCCTCTTTAAGCTCAGGTGTAGGCACACCTGTGAAGATGGAGCAGGACCATGCTGCACTTCGCGCTGTTGTGCACAGGGTCTGTATGGATTGAAGCTGGAGATGACCTGGTGGAACCTCACACCAACTTTGTACTCCATTCTTTTTTATTGAGCTGTTTACTCTGTCTCCTTCCCAGTAACAGACTTTTAAAAAATGATGTCTGTATTTGTATTTGTCTCCTGGGAACAACATATATAACAAAACAAAGTCCTCCTATAAGTCCTATGGTGTCCTCGCCATGTTCTGAAAGTTCAAGTGCATTTTTTTTCATTACCGTCATAACCCATCACGCAGCAAGTCTCCTTTACCCACATTGACCTTGTACTTGAATAGCATGACTTTCTTTTCCAGAGATTGATCTCTTCTCATGAGAGGCCCGGACAAATGAGTCCCCCAGTGCTCTGTTGTGATCTGTAAAGGGTTCAGTGGTAATTTCCTGGCCTTCTTTTTAGAGTCTGTTTAGTCTGATTTCTAGATATTTGCTTATTTTATGGAAGTTAAATCATATGGGATTTGTCCTTTTACATCTATTTGGGTTGGGAAGCTCTGCTAAAAATTATACCATGAGTGAGTGACCCTGGTGGTATTAAAAATACCAACGGCACAGTTTCTATTGTCACAGAAACCTACAAGTCACTGTAGCCTGGCAAATGTCACACAGGTGGTAGATAAGATAATCAGTGTCTGATATCATGTCAAGTGCTGTCAGTCATGGTTTAGAGCAGAAAATATAATCCATTTTGTTGAATGTTTTAATAAAACAAAAATAGATATTTGCAAAATCATGGGAGTGACTGAAGCTCTAGATTTAGGTGAAGCTCCCATATTGATTTTCACAAAAATAATTGACCCAAGGGTTACTTGTGACCTGGAGCTCTCTGGAGATATCCCAAATTCAGGTATTTCCCATCAGTGCTTTCTGTAAGTGGAGCATGAATGCTAGGCAATGAATGCCAAGAAGCTTCATTTTGCTCTGATCCTCTTTATTAGTGGAAGACCCCCCCAAATAGACTTGATATTTTTGGTAGAACATTTTAGAACCTTGAATCCTGACTGCAAATGAATTTGTGTAAGTTTTCAGCTTATGGACAATGACCAAAAGTAGGTGTGTTAGTTCGAGTAAACTAGAGAAACATATTCATAAACACACATATGAATATAAGTGAAAGGTTTATATACAAGAGGAATGTAGCATTGTGAAAGCATCCCAACCCAGTCCAGTTCAGAGTCATAAGTCCAATATTAACACATATGTCCGATGCCAGGCTATGAAGTCTCATTACAAATCACGAAGTTACAGGTCAGTGGATGCAGAGTCCTGGCTCTGGCAGGGGTCCCCTCATGGCTCCTCATTTCCAGGACTTAGGATCCATCAGCAGTATCCATTGGTGGCAGAAACATCTCAGTGTTGGCAGGGGTCTCTCTGTGACTTTTCCAGCTTCAGAGGTCTGGTTCCCTCAGGATAAAGTCATGTGGCTTCTCCTCCGGCTCGTCTGGTTCCTTGGATGCTGCCATCTTGTCTTGTCAGCTGAGGGACTCCCAACAACTGGGGAAATGGTCTCTCATCTCCACAAGGGAAATATCGTGAGACTTCCCAGAATTCTCAGGAGAAAGCCATGCCCACACAGAGGCCTCATTGACTATACTCACTAGCTATCTCCACCCTTACATCCCAATCATGAAATTGACATCAAGTACATGACCGCCACAGTAGGGTAGGCTAAATTTCACATAGCGAAACATTCCTCCTTTATTCTGCATTTTTAATTTCACTTCGCTGTTTTAGGGCTGTATCCAGCCTTTGTTAGGTACTGTTGAGTGACACCTACACCTAGTGATCCTATCTACAACAAAATGAAAAACTTTCCCATCCTGCCCTTCCTCACAATCATTCTCATCTGTGAGCCCATTGTTAGAGCCACATCGTCAGTAAGTCTCTTCCTCTTTTTATTCTTTGCAGCGCCATCATTTGATTCTTCTTCAGATTTCCTTATTCAATTTCCAACTTTCGAGTGCATAAGAGACTGTTGAAAACATCGCAGTCAGACATGCCTTATTCCTCAAAGTAACAGCCTTATTTTTCAATGTTTTAAAGAAGTCACGCGCAGCAGATTTACCCAGCATAATGAGTCGTTTGATTTCTTGACCATCCCTTCCATGAGCATTGATTATGCATCTAAGCAAGACAAAAACCTTCCTAACTGCCGCCTTTCACCTCATCAATCATGATTTTATACATTCACTCCGTTGTGAGGAGTTTGGTTTTCTTTACATTCAATTGTAAGTCACAGGGCAGGCTGTAATGCTTGATCTCCATCCACAAATACTTACAGACCTTTTCACGTTCAGTGTTTGTCACCTGAGAGTCAAAGGTTGTCAGTATGCTTGCCTGGAATTCTGATGTCCCTTCTTCATACAAGCCAGCTTCGGGCCGTAGGTGTTTAAATGGAGTTCATTGAGTTTCTCAAAAATTCTAGCTTGAGTTTTCATGGAGAAAATATTGACATATAGGATTACTTAAAAGCAAGTGACTATGTTCCATTATTTGCTATTCCCATTTGAAATAAAAATTAAATCCTTAGTTGTACTACTTTTTGGCCTGTTATTTTTGGAATGCTACTGATTTTGGTGAAATGATTTAATATCTGCCTAAAATTGGTAACTTCCTTATTTTTTGCTAGCTTATTAATCTGAGTGATTTTTCCACGTGATTGATGCAATTGGTAAAATAATTTTTTCTCTTCCCTGTTTTGTTCCTTGCAACTCATGATTTTTTTTCCCCATAGCATTAGACAGGATATTTTTTTTCTTTTTTTTCCCCCTACCAGACCTCCCACACCCTCCTCGCCAGTGATTCTGAACCACTTGTTGTTCCCTTGTCCCAGAGCCTGTCCTTGTCCCACTTCCTCTTGCCCCTCACCTGCGTCCCCCAGGAGTCATCGGTCCAGTAACTCTTTCCTCCCTATTGTCCATCCAGGAGTGCTCCTTTCTTGATTCAGCCCATTTTGGGCACTCAGGCTGCATTGCTTCCCCACTATGTGATCCCCAATATGTCCTCTGTCTCTGCCTGCTTCCGTAGGGAGACTGTGCTGTAGGGGACAAGTGCTGTTGTTTGCCCAGTCCCTCCTAGATAGGACTTTTAATAGTGTGCTTAGCAATAGCATATCTTTATTTTGTATGTGGTCTCAATTGTTTCTGTTCATTAATTTTGTTGTATGCTTCTAGTTTTTTGCTTTATTGAAATTAAAGAGCTCCATGTTATAGCAAATTTTATGATGATTTTTCATTTAGTTAGTGATAACTAGTATCAAGTCCATCTTTAGGAAGTATTCATATAACCTTAGTATTTTCCTTTTAAGATGTTAAGGGGTTATGGTATATGCATTATTTCTGTAGGTTTTATACCATCCATCATTTCTGGCATGAAATCTTCTTGATTGTCACATAAATTGTTCTCTTATACCTATAAGTTCAGGTAACTCATTTGCTTTAAACATTGCATCTTTTTTGTAAAAGTCTGTCTTTTTCTGCTTTTTAATTAATTTTCAAATGAAAGGTACACTTAGTTTATTAAATGGACTATCATTTTATAGTTTTCTATGTTGAGGAATATTTTATTAAGAACAATAATCTGTCACTTGAAATTTTGTAAAATTATGTATTGAGCCATGTAAGCTGAAGTTTTCTGAGATGGGAAGGGTCTTCATGTACTGATCCTCGCTTTTTACTCTGTCAGACTCTATTTGTATTTTAAGCAAATTTATTTATCTCAGGTTCAAAATTATCTTTATTAAAATTGAATTTATACGCAAAACACTTATTTTAAGTGAACAGTTTGGTGAATACTGGCAAATGTATACACTCATGTAATCTCTTTCCCTAAAGATATGGGCCATTTCAGGAACCTCAAAGTTCCTTCATATTCTTCTGTAATCAGTAAGCACCCACTCTGCACTCATAAAATTTCTATCATCACATATTTGTTTTGCTCGTTTTGAGCTTCATATAAATGGTACCATACTATACACTTCACTGTTTGGCTCCTTTGAGACAGTATGTTTCTGAGGTTAATCCATGCTATTGGATCTTTCTCAAGTTTGTTTTTAATCCCTAAAAGGTATTTCATTATATATTCAACTTACAGATATGCCAGTGTGTTTATTCATATATCTTTTGATATTCTTGCTTGAGGCTATCAAGAATGAAGATGTTAAAGCAAATAGTATGGATTTACTTTTGTGAACATGTGTAAATCTCTTTTTCCTTTGTTTTTTGTTTTTTGGGGGCATCACTGCCCTCTGGTGGCCGAATGTAAATCTCTTTTGGATGAAATCTTCAGATACATTTATCAGATTTTCAAGAAATTTTTTGTGAAGTTAGTACTTGTTTTGAATATTCCATTTTGTTTTCTGATTTTGTTTCTTTTTCTTAACTTGTCTTGTCAGATTTGTGTCTGTTGTGAGTATTAATATTTTATAAATATTGTTTAGCTGCTACATTTAATTTTGTTCATAACTCATGTTTTATTTCATTTTTTCCTTAACTACTTGATATAAATAGTTCTCAAAATGCAAATATTGGTTTGATTAAGTTTTTAAAGTGGATACATAAGTCCACACATTTTCCCTCCTTACATTTAAGTTTACCTATATTTTACCAATATTGTACTGTATAAAATTCTACACATATTTTCAGAAGATTTCTTTAATTTTTTTAACATCCTTATAATTTAAAGTAATACTGGGTTTTAGATATGTATTTTCCTAGCTTTCTCTTTTTTGTTACTAATTTTTAGTTTATTAAGTTGGAGTAAGGAATATAGTATAAAACTATTGTTTTAAAAAAATTACACTTGGTATGAAATCTTAAACTAAAACATTAAGAAATCTTAAGGATTTTAGTTCGCTTTTAGTTCATCTGCACATACATTATTTCAAATAAACGATGTCTAACTAAGTCTGTGCAATCAGTGTATGTCTTTAGACAAGTTCTCTCGGTAGTGCAATTGTCTTGTTTTGGTGCTTTTGCATAAAGATCTATCCAAACAGTGGTTTCGAGGGGATCTGCTGGGCCAGTTAAATTCAAGACGGATTTATAAGGCAACTCAGAAGGTTATGATTTTTGTAATTCTAAAGGGGTTATCTTGATAGATTTTCTTTAAAGACATAGGAAAATTAATGAGACCTATTTTGAAGGATTTTTAAGAAGACAGAAAACTGTATTGGTTAGAAAAAAAGCAGAAAAGTTCACAGAGGAATATATATATATATATATATATTTCATCACAATAATGCACCTGCAAATTCTTCAAGGATAGCAAGATCATTTCACTGGGGAACCTCATTTCATTCACTCTACAGCCCTGATTGTGTCCCTCTAGACTTATCTTTTCTCCCAAACTCAAAGAACACTTAAAAGGGGCACAATATGAGTCTCTTGGGGATGCAAAAATTACCACTTGACACGGTGTAAATTGAAGAGCACAGAATTCTTCAAGAAAAGGATAGAGAGATGGAAATCCTACCTTCAGAAGAATATTGACATAGATGAAGGACAGATCAAGAAACAAGACATTCATATTTTGAATGTGAATTTTGTTTAATGGCAAAGTGTATTATTTTGTAGCGATACTTTTCCACTCACTTTACATAGTCAAATATTTGGAACATGAAAAATAAAAGAGGAAATAGTAGAAAAAGTGGGAAATCACATGAGTTGTACATATTTTTTGAAAACTTCACATGCATGTAAGATGAGTCTGTTTCAGTCACTTTAACAAGTAATCTTATGAAGGGTCCTCTTCTTTTCGGCATATGCTCTGTCTCAAGTGTGTAACACACATATCATCATTCTTGTTCTGAAGAGCAGTCTAGCTGTATATACTGGGAGACTGATTTATCTGTTTTGTTCTTTTTTTGGTGGGGGTAAGCCATAGTACTTTCAGTATTCGTTATGAACATCATAATTCAGTGACATACATTTTTCTTATTACTTGTCTAGTTTTCACATACATATAAAGTGACTGAAAATACTATGGTAGGGGTCAGTCCAAAAAGTGAGTTTCTTGCTCTTTAATACTTTAAAGAGTTCTTATGCACCGGGTGTGTTCAGTGCAATGTGATTTATTGAGGTCTGCTTCACGAGCTTTGATTTTGAATCAAAATGAAATGAAATATTTGGTAACTTGAATATTTTCTCCATTTATAATGATTTTATGTATTGATTACATTATATACAATATCTAAGATTATTGGACAAATTTCATTATCTTTTAATTTGATTTTTATGCAAACTTTTTGAATCACTGTGTATGTGTTTCAAAAAGTTTTTGGAAAAATGTTATTACCTACATATATAAGTGAAAAAGTATCAGTTAATTTCACTCATTTCACTCAGTAAACTTTCTATATTCTTCTATGATGAAGTATTTTCTTAATGCTTCTGGATTTTAAGGAAATTTGCTTCATGTAAGATCTACTTAAGTATCTAGTTGTTCTCAGAAATATCCAGGACTTGGGATTTCAATTTGGCCACCACTCATGTTAAATACCTTTCTTTCCTTTATGTAACTAAAATTCAAATATCTCTTGAAAATTAAAATAGTGAATCACAATCTCAGAAAACTAAAAAAAGAATTCTTCATGATCTATTTAGGAAAATGAGATACAAAAATCAGCTCCTAGGAAAATAGAAAAAGGAAAGAAGGGAAAAGATATAGAGATTTAAAATTTCTGTTTATTAGAAAATTTTTTCTAGAACAGAAATTGCTTCATGAAAAAAAAAGACTCATTTCTCTGCAAGTTTGATTTGCTCCCACACTGAAAAATTTTAGTTTTTTCTAAGTGCTCAAAAACTAACTTGTAAACATTTTTACAGTAACATTGCAGAAGTGTCTTGCCTCAATTTTGCTTGTAAACAAGAGCAATATTTATAATGTAACATATTTTACATACAGCTCTCCATGGAAGCAGAAGCATGGATTAGTGTTGGTACTGTGAGAATGGAGAAATGGAGAATGAGCATTCAAAGAAATACTGTGTTCAACAAAAAATGGATGTATGAGGAAATTTGAATAATTGAGTTACACTGTTAGCCATGTTTAACCATGGCAAGTCAGCTGATTGATTTCTCGAGGTTCAATGTCTTTATAATAGTGCATTCTTGGCTGTCATTGTGTATAATGACAATTAATGAAAAAACACCTCAGAGTAATATGGAGCAGATAAAATTTTCTGAAATTAAGCACAGATCATAACACCTTGTCTGTATATGCAAGATAATATACAGAGAAGCCAAGATGAAAAATCTTCATATTCCTGAGAGTGACTAACTGCTTGGAGTCTTTGGAGAAGCTTGGTCTTTGTGTTCTTTATAACTTTATATAGTTATAAAGGTCTTTATAACTTTATAATTTCTTTGGTCCCTCTCATCTCTTCTGAAGACTCCAGAAATATGCTAGTCTAATCACAACAGATGTCTACTCCAGAATTTACTGATTATAAAATTACAAGAAAATCAAGCATCTGAATTTATAAATTTTCATCTATTGTAAGCTTGGTCTCAGAGTTCTATTTTGGGTTAATTTTCTGTAGTGCTTTCTATACGGCGATGGAGTATTATTGCTGAAACAAAGAGAAGTTTGGTTAAACATGAAATACAGGCTTAATGTCAGTGGCTGGGTGAGCAACAAATGAGGGTGAAACATTTTGTAGGGTTGTAATGATTTCATTTCTTCTATTTGTTTTTATCTAGCTGTCTGGGAAAGAGTCCAAAGAAGGCCAAGACAGTAACATCTCACATGGGAAAGAGACGGTGGTAAGAACTGCATTTACTGAACAATATTTCTCCAATATTTACTTCCAGAATAATCTCTGACCTTCTAAAACCAATTAGCCTAATTAGAGCCACAATGACAAAATATATAAGGGACTGCCTTTCCATTTTGGGACTGCCTTTCCATTTTGGCATATGTTTAGACGTTGGTTCTAAATAAATAATAAAGAGAAGGTACAGATATTAGTGGCCATATTTGTTTCATAATGATTATACAAAACAAGAGTATACATGTATATCTTGTATAATACATGTGTAGTTTTAATTGGCTATTTGCAATGTCCACCCTTTCGATCTATTCTTCACACACCAGCAGCATGAGATTTTTTTTCCCCCAGCAGCATGAGATTTTGAAAACATAATTATAGTCATATCATTTCTTTATTTCAGAAATTTCAACAGTTTTACATCATAGTCAAGAAAAATGTCAAATTGTCTGCCAGAACCTATTATCGTACATAGATTGATCTCTGCAATAATTTCCAGTTGGCTGCCATGCAGTCAATTCCTACACTCAACAACCCTGTAGGACAGGAAAGAACTGCACCTCTTGGTTTCTGAGACAAACTTAAAAAAATTAATCATTTTATTGAAGGCTTTTACTGATCTCAACACAATTCATCATTCAATAGCATTAAGCATGCTTGTGCATGTTACCATCAACATTTCCCAAACAATTTCTACTTGAGCCCAGGGTGTCAGTTCTACTTTTATTCCCTCACATTCCCTCCACCATCCTCTCACCCTCATTAGTCCTTGATCAGCTATATATTATTATTGTTATTTTGTGTCCTACACTGTCATTGTCTCTCGTCACCCACCTCTCTGTTGTTCCTCCCCCTGGTGGGATGGCTATATATCCCAACTTGTGATGGGTTCTCCCTTACCCCCTCCATACATCCAGACCATTCATGCCCCTACCCTCATGATATTACTACTCCCACCATTGTTCTTGAGTTTTTTTTAATCTGTCCTAAACTTCCATGTTCCAGAGCTCTTGTCTGTACCACTGTGCGTACTTTGGTCTGGATGGATTTTTAAGGTAGAATTGGGTCACGGTAGTGGATGGAGGAAGCATTGCAGAACTAGAAGACTGGTGTGTGTTTTGCTACAGTGCACCTAAGCTGAATCGTCACTTCCTTGCCACCCCTCTGTGCGGGTATGTTCAATAGAGTGAGACAGGCTCTTTAGGGGAGTAGAAACCATCTTCTGTCTCCTGTGGAATGCCTTGTGGTTCAGAACTGCTGACCTTGCAGTTAACAGCCTAGCACCTAACTACTGTACTGTCAGGTCTCCTCCTCTAAAAATAGAAGTGAAAACTTCCAAAATTGTACATGTTCAATTAGCCTGCTAGATTACAGATTAAAAATATATCAAAACCTGAAGTCATTGTTTATTTTTATACCTTCGTCTAGCTCTAACCATTTCTGAAAGCAGTGCTTTCAGCTCTACAATCCTAACCTGAAGAATTTTATGCTCTTAGATTTATACTATATCGAAATGGCAGTTTAGGAATTCTCCAGAAACTTGAACTGTGTTTTATTTAAGTGTGCTTTTGAGTTTGGGGAACAGGGAAAGTCTGAAGGGATAAAATTATAGTTTTACTATGGATGAAGTATGATTTTCATAAAGAAAAATTTTCATCCCCAGCCCTTGCTACCCTTGAGTGATGTGTAGATGCCTTGTCACATTCGGGGACATTGTTTTGGGTGCTATTTTCCTGGTCTTTTCCTCATCCATTTCCCTTTCCCTTTTCTTTAAATGTTGTCATGCTAGCCACTATGATGGCCATTGGTCCCTCAAGACAATTTGTGACATTATCACCTTGGAATTCCAGAAACATAGTTTCTGTAGCTTTTGGATCTGGTCCCATAGATCCAAAGAGAAACCACTATTTATACTGGTCTTTTCTTTTCAAGATGAGAGTAAGCCAAATGCCATACAGAGAGAACTTGTTTGCTGCCAACCAGACATGATTAAGCATCTTCTCTGTGGATAGGGCCCGTGTATTTATTAACCGGAACTGTAGTATTATATCTTTCAAGTTACCTTCTGGTTTACTCTGCTTGTCTTGTTAGCACATCAATGTTGTCCAGCATTTACAAACTACTTAACAGGGGAAAATGTCTGAATAAATTCGACTGATAATTATACAACTGCTATCTTACCCAGACCCTGCTTAATGGAAGATCAGGTCTTTGCACTCAGTCTTTTTTCATGATATGGCATGTAAAGATCTGCATTTTCATCTTTGAGATAGCCTGTTCTTTTATACTGCATGAGAGATTTTAGGATTGAACAGATGGGTCTCATGTTTGATGATGATGGAGAATGATGTTCTTAGGCACAAAAGAAAGACCTTATGTGGTCTGTGAACTGTTAGGCACAGTAGAGGGTGTTGTTGGATCCTATGATGCTTTGCCATCCCCTTCCACTTGAAAAATTGTTGCCGGAGACTTAAAACAAATAAAGTGATTCACCATTCCTGTTGGGCTGCCATTAAACAGCTGTGTATAGCTTCAAAACATTTGAACTAGGACAATGTTTAACCCCTTCTGCTATTACACTTTTAATTAGAGTAATATTTATTTGGTGTGAATGTCAGCATACATATCCAAAGACAAGGGAGTCTTTATCCAAATGAGGAACACACAACTTTATCCTCATCTGACCCCTCAATTTTCTGTCTTGTGGAGCTGCTTTTGTAGTAGAGGCCACTCATACAATGTCTGCCATAGTGTTAGGATCCTCTTATTCACCTTTAGGCATGCTTATAATATTTTAAGAAAAAGAAGCTCTGTGGATTAGCTTTTAATGATTTTCTTTGGTAATTCACCAAATTTTGCCATCTTTTAAAGGTAGTTTCCACATGTGTACACATGTAATATACATGACTTAGCGAGCATTGCATCTTTAGTTTCATCAGACATGTAGCTGTAGACTCCACTTTTTATTATTTTCCTAGTTTGGTTTTTCACAAAGGGTTTAGTATATCCACTTTTTAAATTTTATCGAACACTTGAATAATAAATATAGCTAAACTTTTAGTCTAAAAGTGTGGAATGCTTTTTTGAAGCACAGTTTGTGTTTCAGACAACCCCAAGTGTTTCATGTCATTATCTGTTTGCTTTGCAGGCAGGAAATTACAGCATGTGAGAGACAAACTCAAGGTCAAGATAAGAAAAGTAAGCAATTATTTCACAATATTTTTCATGTTAGTATACATGTAAACCTAATTGTCCAAATTAGCTGAAGTTCTCTTACTATTAATTGAAACTGATTGGAGGAGAAGCTGTTTAGTGCTTTTTACTAAGGATGTCTTATTTTGTAAAAACAAAACAAAATATGTGTGTGATTTATGTAAAAATATGGCAATGCCCCCTTTCTACAGCTTGAAAGTGTTGCTTAACATCTCCTCCTGAGTTTGTTTCTTTGTCATTTAACGTTATACTCTCTTGTGATTGGTCTTCAGTTATAGACTATTCACATTTTCTGTTTCATTCTGTCACCTTTTCAAATTACATTTCTCATTGAGTTTTTTCTTTTAAAAGCTATAAGCTTAACTTATGCATCACATCCCTTAGTTAAGATTTGCTGGATCTATAGTGATGTCTGCGTGTGCTTTCCTACCAGGTCTGTGCTTTTTTCCTTCTATTAGTTTATTGATCAATTGTTCGAGAGTTAATTTACCTATTACTTCTTAAAATGGCAACATTTGCCTTTTTATTAATCTTCCATTACTGGAAGAAATCTCTTGTTCTTGGCTCAACTCCAACTCTTGTATACATTACTCAAATTTTTCTCTCCAATAATTTTATTGGGGGTTCTTACAGATCTTATAACTTTCAATACATCATTTGTATCAAGCATATTTGTATACGTGTTGCCATCTTCATTTCCAAATATTTTCTACTTAAGCCCTTGGTGTAAACTCCCCCTTTCCCCTCCTTTTTTAAAAAAATCATTTTATTGGGGGCTCATACAACTTTCAACATGATGAACATATACGTAAAATTGTATGCGTACCACCTTTGCACACCTATTGCCATCATCACCCCCAAAATATCCTCCCTCCACTCAGGCCCCCAGTACCAGTCCCCCTACTTTCCTTCCCTCCCCACTGCCCCTCCCCCATTAATCCTTGATAATCTATCATTGTTATTACTGTTTCACATCGTACTCTGTCCGATGTGTCCCTTCACTCACTTCCCCGCTGTCCACACTCCAGAGAGGTTATGTGGATCCTTGCAATTGCTTCCCTCTTCCACTCTACCCTCCCCCTCCCTCCCAGGATCACTACATTCACCACTAGTTTCGAACGGATTATCTTTCCTGAATTCCCCATGTTTCTGACTGCAGTGTACATCCCCTGGTCTAGCCAGATTTGCAAATTTTAAGAGGTTTATTGAATATTTTAAAGCTTTTATGGGTTAGAGGTGAAATTAATGGGTTAGGTGAAGATTTTTAATGAAACAACAAAGGCTGAAACCCCCTAAGAAACTTCACGGAGTTGCAGGCCCCTTCATCTTCCTAGATTTCTGAGGCATGGTTTTATATAGGAGTAAAGTCATTGGAACTAGAGAGATGTTTAAAGGAAATAAAACACATACCTGCATGAACCTGGAAAGTCTCCACACAGTCTGGGGGGTATCTTTTGATTATATGGTTGGAGACACTGGTAAACACAAATCCTACAGGTTCGTAGGTATGCTACTGATTGATTCATGAGTTTGCAAGTGATGTCAAATCCAAGCTCTACAAGTCAGATGGTAGGTTGCTTGCTACAGGTACATGAATTGGAGGTGAGAGAGGACAAAACTTATTCAGGATTGAGAAAGAAAGAAAGTTTTGCAGGAACGGCCATTTATACAGTACCAAGGAAACTTCTCTTCCAACGGATTGGCTGCTCACATCAGATCACAAAATGAAAGAAGCATGCCAAACAACTGAAAATTATGATCTGCCAAAGATGACAGGTTAACCATCATAATGAATTACTTGTCAATTTGCCAGCTATACTAGAATGGGTGAGAGAGAGGAGAGAAATATTTTATCAAGAAAATGACTCATATTGTTTTAGAAGTGGGTAAGTTATGTCTGTTCAACTCAGATGGTAAGCTGACTGTGGCAGTCATGTACTCATGTGTCAATTTCATGATTGGGAGCCTAGGGGTGGAGTCTAGCCTGCCAACCTGGAGATAGCCAAGGAGGTCTCTTTGTGGACATGGTTTTCTCTGAGAATTCTGGGAAGTCTCGGATATTTCCCATGTGGAGATGAGAGACCATCCCCCCAGTTGTTGGGAGACACTTGACTGACAAGACAAGATGACAAGGCAGTGTCTGAGGAACTGGAGGAGCTGGAGGAGAAGCCACATGGGCTTTCCCTGATGGAACCAGACCTCTGAAGCCAGAAAAGCCACAGAGAGACCCCTGTCAGCACTGAGATATTTCTGTCACCGATGATGCTGCTGATGGACCCTGAGGCCAGGAAATGAGGAACCATGGGAAGACCCCTGCTAGCACCAACCGGGATGCTTCTACTGTAATTGGATACACAAGTTTCTGCACCCACTGGCCTGTAACTTTGTGAGCTGGATGGAGACTTTATGGATTGGTATCAGACATATGGGCTAATATAGGACTTGTGACATTGGAGTGGCCTGGGTTGGGATGCTTTCTCAATGTTCCATTCCTCTTCTATATAAACCTTTCCTTTACATCCATATGTGTGCTCATGAATTTGCTTCTCTAGTCTACCCAGACTAACACACTGACTCCTGTAGCTGTGGGGACTGACAAAGCACGACTGAGGAAGACCATAGACTGGAGGATACACAGGTGGATGAAACCTAGGTCAGCTGGTCAGACTTGTGGCTTCAATGTCTGGTGAATCCAATATTAGCAGGTCAGGTGACAGTTCACTGATGTCTCCTCTAGTAAACAGGAAATATGGTGGGGAGTTGGGGGGTTGTGAATGAAATCCACACTCACGAGTAAACTTCCTGAGTAAAGCACTGGATGTGCTTACCATTGATTGGTTGTTCATTGTTTTTGTTGGGGCATATCAAGTCCATTCTAACCCATAGCGACCCTATGCACGCCAGAATGAAATACATGTGATCCTGCACCATCCTGCACCCATACCCAAGCTCATTGTTAAAGGCAGTATGTCAGTCCATGTCCTAGAGGGCTTTCCTCTTTTTCTCTGCTCCTCCATGTTATCATAAATGATGTCCTCCTGGGAATGATCTCTCCTGACAGTAATTCCAAAGTATGTAAGACGAAGTCTTGCCATGCTTGCCTCTAAGGACCACTCTGACCTCATCTCTTCTAATACAGATCTGCTTTTCCAGTTATCAGAGCATGGTACTTTCAATATTCTTCTTCAGCACCACAACTAAAGTTCATCGATTCTTTTCAGTCTCCCTTATTCAATCTCCATTTTCAGATGTACATGAGGCAATGACAAATCCCATTGCTTGCGGCAGGTGTCTATCAGTTTTCAAAGTAGCATGCCTGCTTTTAAATACCCTAGAGGGTTCTCGTGCAGCAAATTCACCCAGTGAAGCATTTCTTTTGATCGCTTGATGACTACTGTCCTGAGCATGGATTGTGGAGCTAAGCAAAAGAAAAAAATCCTGACAATTTTAACCTGTTCTCCATTTATCATGATAATATCTATTGATCTGGATGTGAGGATTTTGGTATGCTTTAGATTGAGTCACAGTATTCAGTCATCCTGAATGCTACAATTCTTGATTTTCATCAGCAAGTGCTTCAAATTCTCCTTGCTTTCACCATGTAAGGTTGTTTGCTTACGGCAGATCCCATTATGGAGTAGACTACGTTGTGTTTTGAATCATCCCAGGGGATTGCAAGGCCATAGCTATGAAATCACTGTGGCCCACCAAGGTGACAAATTCCCAGCTATCACAGGAGCTGTGCAAATCTTTCTTGTTAGGTGCTGTTGAGTCACTTCCGACTCATATTTCCTCTACGTATGACGGATGGGGACAGAACCAGTTCTATGGCATCCTCACGACTCTTGCTATATTTTAGCCTATTATTGTAGCCAGGCATCGATCCATCTCACTTTCATTTTTAAAACCAATATTTTATATATAAAGCATGGTATCCTTTCCTCATGGACTGCTCACTACTGATAACATATTCAAAGTACATGAGACAGTCTGGCCATCCTCACTCCTGAGAAGCATTCTGACTATTCTTCCTAGACAGATTTCTTTACTGGCATTTCACCAATCTTAAAAGTACTCACAAGAAGCACATTCGCCCTAATGAATTCCATTATTTAGTTTCTTGGCTGCTGCATTTTGTGAAACTTAACAAAATTAAATCTGCTACAACTTCAAGTTTGTCTCAGTTTATTATGATGTTTCCTATTAAGTTAGGAGGGTCTGGGTCTGCTTTACTTTGGATTGTAATCCATTGTGAAGGGTGCGTCCTTTCTTTTCATCCGTCTTTGTTCCAAGTTCTTTTGAGTTTCAGTACTCAAGGGGTTCTCATCTGTATGTTGTAGGTCGTTAATGATCTTTTCCTCAATCCTGATGACACATTAATTTTTAAATGCTCCAACTTTTCAAATTATTTGCCTACATATAGTCAAATAATTATGGTAAAAGGATACAACCTCCACTCACATATTTCTTGATTTTATTCAAGACAGTGTACCTTTGTTCTCTTCAAATGACTGTCTTCATCTTTGGACATGTAATGAATGAGCACAATGAAGCACTCTTGAATTCTGATCCCTTGAAATATTCTCCATAGCTTGTATGACTCCACATTGTCAAAAGCCTTTGTATAGGCAATCAAATGTATGTAGACACATTTCTTATATATTCTGCTTTCATTGAAGGTCCGTTCACTCCAATTAACCTCATTTCAGATTCTCTTCAGCATCTGGCTTTAATTTCTGGCAGCTCCCTCATAATGCATTGCTGTAATCTGTTTTACTTTTATACAACAACATTTTACTTGAATTTGAGGGTAGGGATACAGGTGAATAACTTCCATAATCTACTGAGTCATCGTGATTTAGGGTGAATATAGATATGATTCTCTTCCATTGGGTGGTCAAAGAGCTGTCTTTCAAATTGCTTGGCATAGACAAGTGAGTCCTTCCTGCACTGTACAGAGTTTTAAACCATTTCAATTGGTAATACATAAATTCCTGAAACCATTTTTCTCTCATCAGTTCAATGTAGACTTCTCCCTTATAATTATCAAATTTTGGTCATATGCTACATACCTCTTGTAATCTTTGAACATTGACAAATTCTTCATGGCACTGTGGCTCTTTGTATTCCTTACATCTTCTTTAGATTCTTTCAGGGCCCTGAAATGTTTGACACAGTTGACAGGAAAATGGTGAAACATTGCCTTGGATACACGTTGACTACAATCGTTTTCAGTAACACTCACCATATTGTGTTTTTCCATTTTTATATGAAATTTCACTTTTTATTGTAAATTATTGTAATGATTACTTTCAATCATTTCAATGATTACTTTCATTGTGTTATTATTCTGAAGTAAAATTCAGCTAGATGTGCAAATTCACACAACTTTTTTCTTCTTCAGGCAAACTTATGTGAAAAGCTCCCTGTTTATCATCTTCTACTGATATCTAAGCCATTATGCATAAATTCTTGACAATTTAGATCCTATTCATTCATTTTTTTTTCAAAGTATATTTTAAAAATCATTTTATTGGGGGCTCGTACATCACATCACAATCCATACATACATATGCTGTGTCAAGCACCTTCACATGTCTGCTGCCATCAATCATTCTCCAAATAACTGCTTTTCCACTTAAGCCCTTGGCATCATCTTTTCATCTTTTCCCCTTCCACTCTCCTTCCCCCACTTTATTTAATCATATCTTACATTGCCTGATGTCTCCTCCGGCCCATTCCTCTGATGTCCTTCCTCCAGATAGGAGTTTATGTGTAAATCCTTGTAACTGGCTCCCCCTCTCTACCCCACGTTCCCTCCACCCATTCTGTAACTCACTCTCACTACTGGTCCTTCGGACTTCATCTGTCCTGGGGTCCCCATATTTCCAATACTCATCTGTACCAGTGTACTTCTTCCAGTCCAGCTGGATTTGCAAGGTAGAATTGGGATCATGATAGTTGGAGGGAGGAAGTCTAGTCTAGAGGAATGTTTTATTCGTCATCACTACTTCACTGCACCCTGACTGGTCTGTCTCCTCCCTGTGACTCTTTTGTAAGGGAGGTGTCCAATTGCCCACAAATGGACCTTGAGTCCTCACCGAGCTCGTCCCCTCATTGGCAGAGATGTGATTCTTGTTCTTTTACATTTGATACCTGCTCCCTTTGACCCCTCGTGATCACACAGGCTGGTGTACTTCTTCCATGTGGGCTTTACTGCTTCTGTGCTAGATGGTCGCTTGTTTACCTTCAAATCTTTAAGACCCCAGATACTTTATCATTTGGTAGCTGGGTACCATTAGCTTCCTCTACTCTGTTTGCCTCTGCACCCATTTGTCTTCAGCAATTTTATCGGGAGTGGGGCACAGAAACATAATGATATGATTTTTGTTTTTTGCTATCTGATACCTGATTCTTTGCACACCTCATGGTCACATAGGCTGGTGTGCTTGTCTATGGTGGGCTTTGTTGCTCCTGAGCTAGATGGCTGCTTGTTTACCCTCAAGTCTTTAAGATCCCATATGCTCTATCTCTTGACAGTTGGGTACCATCAGCCTTCTTCACCACTCTGACTCATGCCCCTACAAGTCCACAGTGATTGTTTGAGAGGGTGAGCACACAGTGATATGGTTTTTTCTTGTTTGATGCCTGAGATCCAATTCTTTTGACAACTTGTGGCCACACTGACTGGTGTGCATCTTCCCTGTGGGATTGGCTCCTTCTCAGCTAGATGGCCATTTGTTTATCTTCAAGCT
Organism: Nesogale talazaci; assembly: GCA_004026705.1. Lineage (NCBI taxonomy): Eukaryota > Metazoa > Chordata > Mammalia > Afrosoricida > Tenrecidae > Nesogale > Nesogale talazaci. The sequence goes on from PVJH01025296.1 coordinate 19,052, forward strand.
TTTAGACTCTGGAAACTATGTCTTTGGAAAGCTGGGCACCATCATTTTTCTTCACCACATTTGCTTAAGCACCCATTTGACTTTGGTAATCCTGTTGGGCCGGTGAATCTCATGGAATACCAGTTTAATAGAACATAGTGAGAGAGTACCTGGGTGGAGACCCACGGTCCATTTGCAACCTTAGTACTAAACCTATCAATATATGTATCTAGATTTATTCCCTCATCATAAATAGTTATATTTACATATGTACATGCCTGCGTTTAGACCTTTGCAAGTGTCCATTGCCTTCTAGTTCTTTCCTCGATTTCCTTCTACCTTCCTCCTGTCCCACTATCATGCTCAGCCTTCATTTGGGTTTAAGAACTTTTCCTCAGTTACATTAGTCTTGCATATTTTTGTTGAGAATTTCAAATATATCTCTACTAACTAGAGATTCAGGTGTTTGCCTCCACACTGAGTAAACAATCCATTGTCAAGTCCATTCTTTCAAACTAATCATTAGGATTGATGCAATTCTGCCATTGCCTTATTTTGAATGGGCCAGTCTCTGAATCCATTTTTTATCTTCTAGCTACTCCTTCATTGATAATTGATCTAGTTTCATAGGTCCATTGTATTATATTGTTGCAAATGAGAGGGCTTTAAAAATAGAAATGTGTTGTCTGATATTTCGGAAGGCTGAAGGTACAAATCCATGATGCCTTCAGTGGTGGGTCCTTCAACAGGCTCTTAGGAATAATTCACTTGATATCCCTCCATTAACATCTAGAGGCATCTGGCAATCCCTGGCATCATTTGGCTTTTAGACATACTTCAAATTTCTGTATCCATTTTTCACAAGAATTTTCCAGTGGTTCAAGTATCCCCAAATCTTCAGGAAGTTAGAAAAGCCCTTTGATCCTTTCTTTAGTTCAGATATCAAAACAAGACAAATTCACAGCCATCGAGTTGATGTTGACCCATAGAGCCCCTACAGGACAGAATCACAGAGCCACTTTCAAAATTGTAACTTTTTTACTTATTTATTAATAAATCATTTTATTGGGTGCTCTTACAGCTCTTATAAGAATTCATACATCAACTAGATCAAGCACATTTGTACATACGTTGCCATCATCATTTTGAAAGTCTTTTCTTTTTGCTTGAGCCCTTGGTATCAGCTCCTCTCTCTTTATCTCCCTCCCCATCTTCCTAACTTCGTGGACACCTGATAAGTTATAATAATAATAATAATAATAATAATTATTATTATTTTTAGCATTCTTTTTTTTGGGGGGTAGTGGGCATCACTGCTCTCCGGTGGTGGGAGTAGGAGGCCCAGGCTCATTGCTGGAATTGAACCTCCGTCCCAGTGGGCCACAGTCCCGCGCACAACCACTACACCACTGGGGCTCAGCCCCGACCGGGGCTCAGCCCATAATTATTATGATTATTTTCATATCCTATGCTGTCTAGGTCTCTGTTGTTAAGCCTTTTCTTTCTCCCACAGAGTTTCAAACTACTGACCACGTGGATGGCAGCTGAAAGCATGACCACGATGCCATATGTTGTTGCTGTTTGATGCCATCAAGTTGACTCTGACCCATAGCGACCCCGTACACAGCACAATGCAGCACGGCATGGTCCTCTGTCATTGTTTTGATTGCTTTCATGCCTTAGTCCATTGATGTAACCTTCGTGATCCACCTTGTGGAGGCTCTTCTTTTTTTTTTTTTTGCCATGTCCTCCACTTAACCATACATCATGTCCTTCTCCAGGGACTTATCTCTCCTGCTACTATGTCCAGAGTATGAAAAATGGAGTCTTTCCACCCTTGCCTCAAAGAAGTCCTCTGGTCTTACTTCCTTCAACGCAGATTGATTTTGTCTTTTAGCAGTACATGGTACTTTCAATATTCTTCTCCAACACCACAATTCAAAGGCATCGTTTGTTCATAAACAGCCTGCCTTATTCAATGTTCAACGTGTACTTGCATATAGTGCAGTGAAGAATAGCTTGGGTCAGGAATATCTTAGTCCTCTTCAATACTCTAAAGAGGTCTTGTGCAGCATATTGACCAAATGCAATACATCTTTTGATCTCTTGAATGCTGCTTCCATGAGGCTTCATTTGAGAGTCTTACCTAACTTACATTTCAACTCTCCGATTTCTGTATAAGGTCATATTCACAGGTATTCAGGATCCAGACTTGTAAATATCTTTTGGGGAAATACTTTTCAGCCCATTAATTTAGAATTCGACTAATTCTTTTGACTCTATAGCAAAGCCCATTTAATCTGAAAGTTTTCAGTCATACCCTACTATACCTTCCCTTCTTTTATGTGCAACTGCACTATTTATGGTAAATCATTTCAATCTTTACCTTCATGTCAAAACTCATTCTCTTTCTACTTCATTAGCTTCACTCAACGAAATGTCAGCATTATGACTTCTGTCTATTCCTTGGCTTGATCTGCGAACGAAATATGATTGTGTGATAGAGTTTGTATCATTTGAAAAACTCTTGGCAAAGTTTGGGTAGAGTCCACCTTTTCAATTGGGAGTCAGCCTAATGATCTTTCTTTGTGATAATGGTTCATTTATATAAGATACAATGGGGGACTGACTTCTCCCTTTTATGCACCCCCCCCTCCTTTTTCCTTCTTGCTTCCTGTATTTCACTTCTAGGACCAGTGTTCTTATGGTCTGCTGGCTCTGGGGACTTTTCGCATCCTGAAATGTATCTGCCAACCGTGAATCCATGTGGTTCTGCACCCACAAGCCTGTGTGAGCCAGGATTCCATAACCTTGCTTCAGTTTTTTTTTGTTTCATTCACTGGCAGTTGTTTGAGTCTGGAGAGGGCTCCAGTTCGCACCAGACCTATGGGTTTGAGGTAGACTAAGCTGGACTGATTCCTTGATGGAATTGCCTTTATTGATATACTTTCTTAGACATTTGTAACTGGTTTTGTTTCTCTAGCCACTCCATGGCACCTAAAAATAAATAAAATCTTGTAAATTTTTAATCTATAGAATAATGTTAGTTAGTGTCATAAGATATGACAAACAATAATAATTTATAAATTACTAAGGGTTCATGAAGGGGTGGAATGAACAGCTGATAGAGCTCAAGTAGAAGGCAAACGTTTTGAGAAGGATGAGGGCAACAAATGTACAAATATGCTTGGCACTGTGGATGTATGCATGGATTGTGATAAGAATTGTATGAGCCCCCAAGAAATTGATAAAAAAAGAGAAGTGATAAGGACTTTCTTTCTCATATAATGGACATGCTATCAGGCCCTGGGGAAGGACATTATGTTCAGTAATGTAAAGGGTTAATGAAAAGGAGGAAGACATAGATTGACACAGAGGTTGTAACAATGAACTCAAACATGAGAGCACTTGTGAGGATGGCACAAGACTTGGTGGTGGTTCATTTGATGCACATAGGGTCAGTATGAGTGGGAAAGGCCTTGATAAAACTTAAAAATAACAGCCCATCATTTGTCTGTGGGAAATGCCAGAAGTTCAGGCTGGACTCAGGCTGGAACAAGGGATGTCATTGCTCATGGCAGATGGATCGTGACTCAAAGCAGAGAATGGCAGAATCATGTTTACTTATGTTTCTTTGATTGTACAGAGACATTAGACTGTGTGGATCACAACAAACTGTGCGTAATCTTGAGAAGAATGAGAAATCCAGAACATTTCATTGTGCTTATTCAGAAAGTATACATGGTTCAAGAGGCAGTTGTGGGAACACAGCAAGGTCATATAGCATCAGGGCTATATCCTCTCATCATACTTGTTCAATCTAAATGTTAGCTAATCATCAGAGAAACTGGATTATATGAATAAGACTATGGTATCAAGAATGGAAGATGGCTCATTACCAAACTGCAGTGTACAGATACCAAAACCTTGCTTGCTGAAAGGGTGGAGGATGATCAAAGGTTGTAGCCTTCAATATATTTTAATTAAATTAATTAATTGTAATCTAATTTTAATGTAATGTGACGTAAAGAAAGTTCCTCACAACTGAACTAATGGGTAACATCATGATAAATGGAGACTAGGTTGAAGTTGTCAAATATTTTGTCTTACTTGGTTATACAATTAAAGCTCAGGAAGCAGAAATCAAGAGATGAGAATTATGTCTTTAAGTAAAGCTCCTTCAGGAGACCTCTTTAGAGTATTGAAGAACAAGGATATTACTTTCACTAGTCAGGTGTGCTTGACCCAAGCAATGGTATTCTCCATTGCATCTTATGGACTTTGAATAAGGAAGAATGGATACATTTGAATTGTGGTGCTAGAAAAGAATATTGAAAGTACCATGTACTCTTAAAAGGACATATAGATTTGCCTTAGAAGAAGTAAGGCCAGAGTGCTCTTTAGAGGCAAGGATAACAATATTTCCTTTTAGATACTTTGGTGATATTGTCAGGCAAGTCCAGTAACTAGAGAAGGGCATCATGTTTGGTAAAATGGAGGGGTCGCAAAAAAGAGGAAGGCCCTTGATGTTAGGGATCGACACAGTGGCTGCAGCAGTTGGCTCAGGCTGGAACAATTGTGAGGATGCCACAGGACCGTTCAATATTTAGGACAGCAAAAGCCACAACAACCAATCACAATCACATGTACATATATTTCCCAGATTAAAATAGAAAAATAAATCTCTCTTGACATCATTTCCTTTGAAATTGACTGCTTTCCTCTTTAGAAAAATGTTCTTTAAAATTCTCCTCCTTATGCTTCATTTTCAATTTCTCTTCCCTTTCTCCCCTGAACTACTTACACTTAGAGTATTCCATCTAATACTCTATTACCATTTGCACATCTTTAGAAACTTTGTTGCCAATAACTAGATTTTTAGATTTTTAAATCAGATTGTGGCTTTTCTTGGTTCAAAAGTACAGTGGTAGGGCCCCCAAAACAAAAAACAACAACAAAAACAAAAGAATTATAATACAAAGGCTGAGCCCTGGTGTCATAATGGATGTGCACGGGACTGCGGTCCACTGGGATGGAGGTTCAATACCAGCAGCGGCTCCACAGGAGCAAAGGCTGGGCCTCCTACTCCCATCACCAGAGGGCAGTGATGACCAAAAAACAAATCAAAGCAAAAAAAATTATAATACAAAAGTATAGTAGTTTCCTATACAAAACAAAGTAAGACTCACATTCCTTAAGTGTTCTTCCAGAGCTGATGTAAAGCAGTCTAAGTCTTTGTTGATGCCTTCACCTACCCTCCTCCTGGGATAATTTATGTCTCATTTGTCTTTGTATTTTTTTTCTCAAGTTTGCAAATAGTTGGACATATTTGAAATATACTCCTCTACAGCAGTCAACAAAAAACTAAAGCAAGCAAAGCAGAACAAACATGTCTATTGAGGCAACTTCTCTTAAAGTTGATTCTGACTCTTGAACTTCCTTTTATTGTGACAGCAATAAACACCAAACAGCCCCAGTGTCACAGGGTTTATTGTGACTCATTGCCATGGTCAGTATAAGATTGCTTTAATTGTATCTTCCCAAATGATCATTCTCCATTGAATCAGACAGCCTCAAATTGCTGACCTTTGGATTGGCCATCCACTCCTTAGCAAACTGTACTACCAGGACCCCTTCTAGGACATACCCAAAGGAAAGATGTTGACTTTATTTAACATATTCCACAGTTGAGACTGGTTTCCAAATAGCCACTCAAAGTAGCAATGAGAAGCACTCTCAACTTTGTGATCTGGTGCCTTGAGTTGAGTCTCTCTTGTAAATACAGTGTAGTTAAGATAGTCAGCCTTATAGAAGATGTTTCTCTCCACAGACTAGGTTCCATAGGACTAATTCAATAACAACGCTCTTGGTGAATTTACATTTTTGTCTGCTGGATTTTGTCAATTTTTTCTGTTATACATTATTCTATTTTGAGGGTACATTTGAATTTCAATCTTCTTTCCCATCTGGATAGAATGAAAATAATGAAACAGATGCTTCCCTAGTTTTGGAAAGTAGCTGGGATTCCTTTTATAGATGACCTTTCTATCTTGAGTTTTCAAGCAAAGAGCTTTGTCTCCAGGGTCTCAACTAACAAGGGAGTATGCTTAGTGGTTGCTATTCAAGGTATTTTCCATCATCATAAATTATTTTAAACATTTATAATTGAATTAAATCACTATTTAACTCCCAGTTTGTTATACTGTGGTGACTTGGGTGCTTCTGTGATTTTGGGAGTTTTTTTCAGTTTTTTCCAGTACTGGTAGGGTCATCCAAGGCAGGAGGCTTCAGCAGAGTTTCCAGACTAAGAACAGACTTGGAAAAAGGAATAGATGTCAAATTTAGAGGGATTAACCAGTGAAAATCATACGACTAAAAGAAGAACACTGGTAGTTGTGGTGATGGGAGATGAGCCTCTCAAGGGGGAAGACACTCAACACACAACTAAAGAGGAGCTGCCTGCCCATAGTAAAGTTGACCATAACAATTTGAATGAAGTAAAGCTTTTGTAACCTTGACAAATGGAACATGAATTAAACTAAGGAGAAATAGCTGCAAATGTCAGTTAATAATCAGAATGTGATATGTACAATGCCCGAGTCTAGGAAAATTGGAAGTCATCAGAAATGAAATGGAGAGCATGATGATCGATATCCCAGGAATTAGTGAGCTAAAATGAACTGGTATTGGCCATTTTGAATTTTACCAATAGGATACACTATATCAGGACTAATAAATTCAATAGATATGGCATACCATTCATCAACAAAATGAACGTTTCAAGATCTATTTTGTTATTTCTTTTTTTTTGGGGGGGGGTATCACTGCCTCAGGTAGTCGTGGGGGCTACCCAGTGCTGCTCCTGAGAGCTGCCGCTGGATTTGAACCGCCAAGCCCGCGGGTCGCAGTCCCGTACTCAACCACTTAAGCCACCGGGGCTCAAGCCTACTTTGTTATTTCAAAGTACATTGAAGTACACTGCTGTCTGCGATAGGACAATATCTATATGTTCAGTCTATGCAACTATTATTCAAATTTGCTCACTGTCCATTAAAACTAAAAAACCCCAAATACTCACTGTCATCCAGCTGATTCAGACTTATAGATACCATATAGGACAGAGAAGAATTGCTTTTCTGAGTTTCTGAGGCTGTGAATCTTTATGGGGACAGAAACCCTCACCTTTCTGTCTGTATTTTAAGCAAATATCTGAGATGCTGAACTCTGTCAAGAAGAGACTGGGCTATATGAACAAGAACAGTTTCAGAATTAGAGGAAGCATGAACAGATATGCAGATGAGACAATGCTGCTTACTGAAAAGGAGGACTTACAGCATTTTCTGGGGAAGATTTGCAGCCTTCCATATGTGTCACAACTCTGTAAAGAAAATAAAAACTCTCACAAGTGGAACGGTAAACATATTCCATGTTTGAAAACTGGGGCTTAATCTGATTGTTTACACATATTTAACATATTCAGCATCATAAAATACTATCACTGCAGCCATAGTTTTTGTTCATTTACTTTATGTTTGCTAAAGTATTGTCACCCACAGTATTACAGCATTCTATTCAGACTACAGTGTTTTCTAAATTTAATACTAGAAGTGTTAAAATTGAATTTATTGAATTAAATAACTATACATAACTAAAAAAGTATGGATATGTGGCATGATATACATAGCATCTGATATTTGAAATAAGTGCCTTGAAGATGATTTTATTTTTCAATAATGGTTGACTGTGAGAAATTCTTGACTTGCTTTCTTTCTATACATTCGGTTTAATTTAAAAATATATTCCAAGATTTTACTACGAGTCACCATCAAGTTTACGAAGTGGTATAGGTATATTAACTATATTTAGAATTTTCTGTATTCTTTCTGACTATAGATTATCAATAATTATTAATAATGACTTTTATATTAACACATTTTTAGCTAGAAAGACATCGTGTTTGGGAAAGCAGTGGATCCATGCAGACAGAGGAAGCCATCAATAAGGTCCCCTTGCTATCACGTTGATTCTATTTTTTTTGGAGGGGGGGCATCACTGCTCTCCGGTGGTGGGAGTAGGAGGCCCAGCCCCACTGCTGGAATTGAACCTCCGTCCCAGTGGGCCGCAGTCCTGCGCACAACCACTACGCCACCGGGGCTCAGCCCCACGTTTGATTCCATCTTAATGATATCTTTGTATAACAATGGGCTCAGTCATACTAATAGTCATGAGGATGAAGCAGAATTTCATTGTGTTAAACATAAATGTCAATGATCCCTGATGGTGCGGTGGTTAAGTGCTTGGTGGCTAATTGAAAGTGGGCACTGTGAAATTTCCTGTTGTTCTGTGGAAAAGAGTTGGGACAACTAACTTCTATAAAGATTCACACCTTTGGAGACGAGTCTGTCTCATAGAGTCTCTATGAGTCTAATTGATGCAACAACTATGTATATAGTTGTCATGAATTGGAACCATCTTATTGTGGCATCAAGGAAGCAAAAAAGTACACCTGTCATTTTGTCCTGGTTGCTGAGAGCACGGAGAGTTATTTTACTTTTGCCCAGTTTGGTTGGGGAGCCCTACCTCCTCTCATCCTTAGGCATACTGGCTGGTGGTTGTAATCTGAAAGGGCTATATGCCCAGATTGGGTGAGGGCCCCACCTGGTGACTGATATGATGCTACAACATCTTCGCTTAATGAAATCCTTCTGATCTATGATAACTAGAAGGGTAAAGCATTTTGTGGGCTGGGTGTTCTGTAATGAAATTGAGTAACAGAGCTGTAATATGCTTAGTATTCAATAGTGAAAGAGAAAGTGGTAGTGAAAGTGCTAGGAAAGGTGAAGACAATGTGCCAGAAAGGTAGAACAAGGATGGCAGATTAGGGAACTCCAGGAGAAGATCTCCCTCAGAACAGTGGCTTCCTTGTCGCGAGGGGTTTTCTCAGGGATGAGGGCACTCTTGAGGCAGTTTTGTATCAACAGCTTTTGTGATGCTGTTCCAGACCTGGGGCCTAGGGTAAGAGGAACCAGTTTTAGAAGATACTGGAGTCTGCTGAGAGGAGCAGCTGACAGCAGAGCTTATCAAGTGACATTGCACATCAGTTTCTATCTGATTGTTTTCCCAGCTGCTAAGAATGAATATCTGTTCTCCTCATGGGAAGCATGTCTATTTGAAATGTTGAAGCTCCATTCAGGGACTTCCCCTAGACTTCACCCATGCATTTCTATGTACATGTTTATGGATATTTACATATGTTTATTTATGTACACTTATTTGATTGTCATTGTTACTGTAGTTGTACAAATGTGGTATCTTTATATGTTCTGAAATTCATCCCAGTGAATTTCTGAACTTCAGGGGGGCGGAATGGAACTTGCTAGTGTAAAGGGAACAGAAACGGGTGAACTCCCTTATTATGAGTAGGATGCTGGGGGGATAGAAGAGAGCCTTGAAGTTTGGGGACAGCAGATCTGGAGTCATGTGGACCCCTTTGCTCGCAGCTTTTATCCTTTCACCTACTCCTAAGGAGCTAGGGATGAGATGAACTTGATGTCAATGAGATATCAGGACTCAGTGGGCAGTTGGACTCTGAACAAGCCAGGGTATGGTAACCTAACATTTCAACCCATACATGTGGGATGGGGTTTGCTATCTACCATAAAATTTGGTTTCAGAAAGGGATAGCATCAGAAACCAGAATTTGCTATTCTTGGACTGGCCTGTGCAGCGGCATGAAAAGATGGCTTAATTGCAAAATGCCATGCCCAATGCAGCAACTAACAATGACCATGACAACAGGAACGATAATGTTGCTTCATTGTCCATACACCTGACTGTGTATATCTGTGTCTAATTTTATCAATGAGTAATGTTATTTCTGCACCTCCGTTCATATTCATTTTCATCTGAAAGTATGAGTAGTATATGGTTTTCTGCTGGTATTTTTATTAAAAATGCTCCTAAAATATCTAGTTATAATCACATCAGCATATATTATTGACATTCCATGTTTGTAGGAAAAATTGTATTTCCTAATTCCCCAATTCACTTTGTTTAGATGATTTCATAAATGTCCACTTATATGATACGTCTAATTGGGCTGGAATATTACTGGCAGGCAGAAACTCAGGTGATGGACTGGTTTATAGTTTTATCTTTACATGAAATATTTTCCACCTTTCCCCAATCTGTTTGGTCCAAAAGTCTCAGGTTGTTCTCCTCTTTTTTTATTCTCTAGGTGGAAAAGTTTCATCAACTCCTAATCAGGTAATAAAAATTTCATTATTTTTTCTGAAAATGCAAAAATATAGAAAATTTTCTTTAGGACCAGCTCTAGGTCTTTTTTTTTTGGTTTTAGATTACTGAATAAATTTATGCAATTATTTCATATTTTAAGTAATTTGCTCAATGATTTTTTAAAAATGGAATGAACTCACAAATTGAAATATATTTAGCTGCAAAGTTCAGTATAATGCGTTTTTATTTAGTTAGCTAACTTTTTATTGCAAACTCAGAGAAGGCTTATAAAGCAAAGAGGTTTTCAATAATTCACACAGATTTGCTTTTTCTCATTGATTGCAGTTTCCACAGTGAAATAATACTTATATCATTTTCTCTTTACGTTTCTTGTTTCCATTCTTTGTTTGTAAACCTTCTGAACTTTGCCCTTGGACAAATGCTATCAAGAGGTGGATTATTTTAAGGTCCTTCTTCTTGACCAGTGTTTTCATTCCCCTATAAGGAGACCTGTCTACTTTGGGGCTTAAAATTCAGCCATTAGTATGAGTTCATTTTCAGAGCTCAAAGGTGACGAAGGACCATACTCATGGGGATTCTACCAATATCTATCAGCTGTGCAAGCTTCGTCTTATTTTATGATTTTAAGCATTGTTCCACATCCCTCCCACATTTTTAGACTCTGACGTAATCCCTGTCAGAGCACTTGATAGTGATGCTTGTTAATCTTTTGTCGCAGAGTTGAGGAAACTGATGTTTTAGGACTTATTCACTCTACTGGATTGTTCCTGTTCGTCTTTGACCTTCTAATTCTTCTTTCCTCCAAGCAAGAGAGACCCATAGTTGCTGCTCATTAGCTTTTACAATGTCAGTTGTTATTCAGCAAAGTAGGACGTAGACTATTATCTTTGTAGATTGCTGCTATTAGACTGTTGCAAGTTAGTTCTGATTCGAACCAACCCTGCACACACAGAGAATTAAAGAGTGCTTGGCCCTACTCCCTCCTCACAATCATTTTACGTTTCAGACCACTGCTGCAGCTTCTGCATCAACACTCTTCCTCTTTTTCATTGACCTTCTAGTTTGCCAAGTATGATATCCCCGAAAACTACGTTTCTGAAGCCTCAGCCTCAGAGACTCATTCTCTAAAGGTGTTTGGTTATATCTAAGAAATTTTCATAATTATGCACCAGTATACACCATCATATTACTGAATATATTTTCAGCAAACTTAAATGTGCTTGTATAAATTAAGAAAAACTGGGCTGAGCCCCGCTGGCCTAAGTGGTTGAGTGCGGGACTGCGGCCTACGGGCTTGGTGGTTCAAATCCAGTGGTGGCACTCAGGAGCAGCGCTGGGTAGCTCCCACGACCGCCAGAGGGCAGTGACACCCTCCCCTTCCCCAAATAAATTAAGAAAATCCCAAACCCTCCAAATTCAGTGCTATTCAGTGGATGCTCTCTCACAACAAACCCATGGCTATAAATATTCTCTGTCAAATGTGTGTGTGTGTGTGTGTGTGTGTGTGTGAATGTTCCTTAGAGAAAGGATGGCAATACAACTTCTCATGTACTTCTGACATGATACCAGGAGAGACCAGCTCCTGGAGAAAGAGATCTTCTTTGACAAATTAGAGAGACAGCAAAAAAGAGGAAGACAGTGAACAAGATGGACTGACCTAGGGACTGCAATGTGGCCTCAGACATAAGAACAATTGTGAAGATAATGCAGGACACGTCGGTGTTTCACATTGTTGTATGTAGTGTCGCAATGAGTCAGAACTGACTTGACAACATCTATGAAAACAACACATATATCTATAACTCCATTCTCTTTCCCACAACTGTTTAGTCTGCATGTCTATCTGTATACCTATTCAGAAATCACTGTCTGCCATGATGATAGAACACTACATATAACAGCACTTTACCTCCATTACCTTTTTTTTTTCCTCCTCAAAAATCATTTTATTGGGGACTCATACAGCTCTAATCATAATGTATACATACATACATACTTACATTGTGTCAGTAGTTACATCTTTTCTGGGGTGGGGTGGGGTTCTTTTTTTTTTTTTTTTTGATTTGGGAGTAGTAAGCCAGTTTTATAGGACAAGCAAGCTTAGGCAATTAGCATATCGTGATCTTCAAAATTAACAAGTGAATGGCAGCACAGCTGCAAGTCAGGTTTCAGAGGCCAGGGCTGTTTACAGTTACAAAGGCGACAAACTACAAACCCCAGGCAACTAACTGCAACTGAGTTCAGGCATATCCAGGCTGTAGCCAGGTCAAGCATGTCCGGGCTGGACGGCTCCTGATAGGTCCCCCTTTTTCATTTTTTCAAGTAATATCCTCCCGGGAACTCCGCCTGTCTTAGGTTGTCAGGACACACACTCAGTCCTTACCCGTCATCGGTCAATGGCCTTCTAATGTCACCATGGCCTGTCTTAGGTTGGTAAAGAGTGCTCCTGATCTTACCCGTCATTGGCTGTCAAGTTCAGCTCATGGAGGCAGAGGG
>PVJH01025297.1:0-31774 GCA_004026705.1 Nesogale talazaci
TCTGCCTTCCACCGGCCAGCACCCAACCCCACCCATTTCTACCCAACACCACTCAGTGCCCAGCACCATTCCCACCCATCTCTCCCTGGCATCCATTCCTGCCTGGGGCCCTGGGGCCCACCTCCACCCAGCATCCACCTTTTTTTATCTTTAATCATTTTTTAGGGGGGAACACTGCCCTCTGGTCGGAGTGGGAAGCCCAGCCTTGCTCCTGGAGAGCTGCTGCTGGATTTGAACCGCCAAGCCAGTAGGCCACAGTCCTGCACTCAACCGCTATGCCACCGGGGCTCAGCCCTATTTTTAACCATTTTGGGGGGGCTCGTACAACTCTTATAATCCACACATACATCCAATGTGTCAAGCACTTTTGGACATTTGTTTCCCTCATCGTCCTCAAAACACTTGCTATCTACTTGAGCCCCTGGTATCGGCTCCTCGTTTCCCCCCTTCCTCAGCCTCTCCCCTCACAAAGCCTGATAATTTATAAATTATTATTGTTTTGTCATATCTTACACCCTCAGATGTCTTCCTTCACCCCCTTCTCTGCTGTCCGCCCCCCAGGGAGGAGGTTTTATGTAGATCCTTGCAATCTAGTCTCCCTTTCTACCCCACCCTCCCTCGACCCTCCTAATATCGTCCTTCTCACCACTAGTCCCGAGGGGTTCTTCTGTCTCGGATTCCCTGTGTTTCCGGTTCCTGTCTGTATCAGTGTACATTCTCCAGTCCAGCTGGGTTTGTAGGGTGGAACTGGGATCATGATAGTGGGAGTGGAGGAAGTATTCAAGAACTAGAGGAACAGTATATGTTTCATCATTGCTACACTGTACCCTGACTGCCTTGTCCCCTCCCCGAGCCTTCTGTGAGGGAATGTCCAGTTGCCTACAGATGGACTTTAGATCTCCACTCGGCACTCCCCCTCATTCACAATGATGTATTTCTTTTTTTTTGTTTTTCGATGCCTGATAGCTGATCCCCCAGCACCTCATGATCACCCCGGCTGCTGCCAGCACCCGTCTTTAACCATCTGAGCTCCCTCAGCTTTCAACTGCACCCAATCCTCATGTTTCCAAATCCTCCCCCATTTCAACTCCTTCACCTCCCTGTCTCTGGTGCCATGCCGCCAGTCCTCAACAGCTAATGCCCAAGCCAATGGCCAGCTGTCCATCTCTTGATTCTCACCCCTAAGCCCTCACCCATCACAGCACTGCCCCTCCCTCACCATGTTGCTGCCTGCCCCAACAGTACCACCATGCTCCCTGCTGGCCCTGTTGCCATGGCTCTGAAGCTCTGGAAGCAGGGGAAGGGTTGGCATGGTGTGAAGGCCCCTCTTTCCCACCGGGGGTGCCTGTGGCCATCACCCTAGCCATGTCCCCCCATGGCTATGTGGTTGCTGGGCACTGCTGGCTCGATGTGGGTGCAGCTACCATCTGTGGGGCCCATGCTCTTTGTGTTGACAGTCAACTGCCCCGTGGGGGGGGGGGGGCGGGGAGCTGGAGGGAAGACATGGCAGGACCTGGGCACTTATTCTCTTATCCCACGGACACAAGTCTACAGGCCAATACCTGCATCCTTGTCCAAGTGGTGACGGTCGCCGTGGCCAGCACCCACAGCCCTGCGCCCTACAGCAATTCAGGAGGCAGCGGTGGTGCAGCCCAGATTGAGGACATCTAGGAGGTTGGAGCTGGGTAGAAGGTCAGTCGGTGTCAGAGGGAAGAGCTGTTGCATGTGTGTGTACTCGTGTATACACGAGCGTGTGAGTGCCAGGGCGTCCTGGCTGTGTGTTTTGTTTTTTTGGTTTTGGGGGGGCATCACTGCCCTCTGGTGGTGGGAGTAGGAGGCCCAGCCTTTGCTCCTGTGGAGCTGGAATTGAACCTCCATCCCAGTGGGCCGCAGTCATGCGCACAACCACTACGTCACCAGGGATCAGCCCTCTGGCTATGTGTATATATATGTGGCAGGTGTGCCTGTGTATAACGTGTGTTCCTATGGAGAAGGAAGAAGGTTAGGAAGCGATCCCAGCTGGGTGTGAGGGTAGATGACAATGTGCTTCCCAGACTCTGTGTCAGAGGCTCGCTGACGGTCAGGGGAGGAGGGCAAACTGGGGAGGCCCCAAAATCAAGGCCCGGAGTTACAAGTTCCGGGTGAGTAACTGGAGCTCTAACTCTGCCAAAGGCCCCTGCTCCCCAGAGCCCCATTCTGCTTGGACGCCTCTGGCCTCGGCTTCCTCCCTGGCCTTCCTCGGCCAGCCCCTCCCCTCCAGCCAGGAAGAGCAACCTAACCTGCCACCCTCCTCTTCCTTGCCCCCTCCCCACCCTGGGCCTCCCACTGGTCTGCTGCTCTCCCACAGGCCTCGGTGGAGCCAATGCTGGTCCTGCTGTCCGTCCTGGGCCTGACCTGGCTGGTGGGTGTCCGGTGCCCCTCAGCTCAGCCCGGGCCTGGGCCACTGTGGGTCTCAGTTCTTCGCAGCACTGTGCAGGCCCTGCCCCGCAGGCACTGAGCTCTCTGTTAAGGAGCGGGGCGGGGTGGGGGGGGTGGCGGCGTTCTCAACCTGCATGTCGCACAACCCTTTCACAGGGGTCGCCCGATTCATAGCAGTACCAAAATGACAGCGGTGAAGTAGAACGAAAATAATGGAATGGGGGGGGGGGGGCAGGTAATCACAACATGAAGAACTGTACAGAAGGGTCGCCACCGTAGGAAGGTTGAGAACCACTGCATTAGGGGGAGCACCCGGCAGTTGTGGTGGGGGCGGCGAATGGGGGGGGGATACTATCCCCTGCCCCTGACAGAGAGCAGCCCTTCCTCCACGTCCCCTACTCTCAGAGCTCCCTGGGCCTGAGTCCCCGCTGCTTCTGCCTGCCTTCCAAGTTTCTGAGTGCCAGCCCCACCTCCCCCGCCACCCCGCTTTCCCCCTGTGGGCAGGACTCTGATACCCCACATCACTCCCTGTGCCCGTGGAGCACTCCGGCACCAGCCAGGGGCCAAGGCCACCACGCTGCCTTCCTGCCCTCCTCTCTCCCTCACGCGTCTTTGTCTCTGCCTCCGTCTCTCGGCTGACTCCTCCTCCAAGGGGATGTTCTCTTCCTTGACCTCTGTCTCTCTCTCCTTCATCTCTGCCTCTGTCGGCTCCGCTGCTCACTCCCAGTCAGCTCCCCGCCTCCCTGAGGGGCTTCTGATGAAGAGCAGGAAGGGGGTGCTGCGCCTCAGGGGACCTTCCTTCTCGGGGACGCTCCCCCACCTCCTTCTCACGAGCCTGGCCTCTCCCTTCTCTCGGCTGCCCTGTGTACAGTGCACTCTCTGCCTCCCCCACCCCACTCCAGCCCTTCCCCTCTCACTGTCCCCTGACCTGTCCGCCATGCCCAGGTGACTTGAAGACCTGGAACTGGAATCCAGGCTGCTTTCTTTCTTTCTTGGAGCCCTGGGGACCCGGGCGTGGGGGGCGGGGGGCGCTGCTAACCTCAAGGCCAGCAGTTCAAAACCACCGGCCATCCCTCGGAAGAAAGATGAGGCATTCTACTCCTGAAAAGAGCTGTAGCCATAGAAACCCACAGGGGCAGGTCGACCCTGTGCCAATGGGTCGCTGGGCATCAGCATTGGCTCCGTGGCGGTGAACTTGGGTTGCGGGGTTTGTTTCCTTCCGAGCCCTCTGGGTCAGGGTTCATAGCGCCAACCCTCACCCCGCACCGGCTGTAGCTCACACTTACCCTGCAGAGAGAAGCCTGTGACGCCCGTGTTAGGTTTCTGGAGTGGTTTTTTCCTCCGTCCCTGCTTCTCCACGCTGAAGGATTTCTCGCAGCTGGAAGCACTTTTGTAAATCCAAGTAACTTTCATGAGGTGAGGGATGGGGAAGTTTCGGGTATAACAGTCTAAGCTAGGCCAGCCCTCTCTGGGAAGCTTGCAAGGCCCCGCGGGGGACCCCACAAGAACGCACAAGGGCCACCACAGCGGAGTGCTGAGCCCCGGTGGCGTAAGAGGTTGAGTGTGGGACTGCAGCCCGCGGGCTTGGCGGTTCAAATCCGGCGGCAGCGCCAGGTAGCTCCCACGACCACCAGAAGGCAGTGATGCCCATAAAAGAAAAGAAAAGAAAAATGGCCCTTACCAGGAGTCCACAGAATGGGAAGAAGTGCCCAGAACCGCAGAGGAAGACGAGATTATCAGCTCAGAGAGGGCGCATTTACTAAGAGCTCCACCCCCACCCGGCCCGACCAGAAAGAGCACTGCAAAGCAAGCCCACTTGCCCTCACGTGGTTGAGTTCAGGGGGCGTATGTGATGTCATCTCGCGGACGCCTAGTGTGTGCCCAGGTTGACCTCCCCCTGTGCCAAGGTGACCTTGGTCTGAGCAGCCCCCTGGGTGTCTAATGAGTATGCCTGATTCATGGAGAGGCAGGCCAAGCAGGGCGGAGTTTGGGGAAGCAAATTGGTCGGCTCTCCTTCCCTCAGGTGCCTCTGGGTGGGCCTCCCCCGCGGGGTGAGCTGGTTAGTCCTTGGCATCACCTGGGGGCTCCACACAGGGGGATGGGCAGCTACCTACTCCCTGGCATGTTGGGGGCCACCTCGCTAGGAGCCCCGGGAGGTGAGTTGCCCAGGGCCCCCTGGCCTGCCCTGGGCGACAGACGGAGGGCAATGGTCGTGTGTGACCTCAGAAACCCCTTCCACCTTACAGCAGCCCAGCCCCGAGTCAGCCGTGAGGCTGGCTGCAATCTGGGGAGCCACTTAGGGAAACACCGTCGGGCATCTACGAAAGGGCAGAGGCCTCACCGACACCACAGATGCACCAGGGCAGGGTCTGCAAAGACTGACCCTGGGGGCCACTGGGGGTGGGGGTGGGGGACGGGAAGGGGGCCTCTGTGCCCCCCGCAGTGACGCCCGCCCTCCCACTAGCTCTATGCTGCTGCCGACCATGGGGACGTGAGACCCCGGACGAGAGGCAGCCCTCGGGGGTCAGGGGAGGCCCCGGGACTGACCTTCAGGCCCCACTACCCCCAGGACCCGGAGCCCAGCCACAGACCGCGGAGAAGGCGCGGCCACCGCAGCACTCCGCGAGGGGGACTGTCGGGCAGTCAGGAGGCCCCGCCCACGGCTCGGGTGCCAACGCCACCCACGTGCTCTCCCCGCAGGCCCGCTGCTCGGCCCTGGGCGCCCAGCGCTCCGGGTCAGAGCCCCGGACATGCCGGGGACCCCACCCTGAAGGAGGGTGGCCGTCGGAAGTCCTGGCCTCACCGCCCTGGTTCGGAGCGCTGCCCAGGCCTCGGTTTCCCCAGAGTGGGGAGAGCTGGAGCGCCTAACCCGCCCTCTGCTCCCCAGCCTCCAGGGGAGCCCAGCCCACTGCCACTGGGTCGCCCCAACTCGCAGCCTCCCTGGAGGGGGGCTCCGAGACGGCACATTCTTGACTCATCATCATCCTGCCCAGTGTCTAGTGGGTTTGAACTGACCGCCTTTTGATCAGGCGCCCAATCCCTAGCCCACAGTGCCGCCTGGACTCCAGTTCCTTCAGGGACTGGCACCCCTCATCCCCAGCTGGGAAGGGAAGAGGGGGTGGGCCAGGCACCCCCACCCCCTTCTCCATGGGGGATTCTGTTGTAGGGCACGGTTCCAGGGCTTACTTGCTGTGCATCCTGGGGTGAGTCACCTTCCCTCTCCCACTTCCTTGTGGGGTGAGCCTATGAGTGCATCCCGGGGATCTGGGCTCTGAGTGGGAGGGCACAGGCAGAACTTCCTGCCTCAGACTCCCAAAATCCACCAGTTCCAGAGTTCCCCCCACTAGGGACCCACGGCCCTCAACTGCCTCCAGAGTCTGAGAGTCAAGCCCGGGGCCGGAAAGGTGAAGAGGCCCAGTGACTGAGCAGGGGCCTGGGGCTGGGGAAGGCTTCTAGGGGCCTCTGTGTCTCCATCCCTGGGACCCGGCTGTCTGCAGAGCAAGGACCAAGCATAATCTCTGTAGCTGGCAGAACCTGAATGCCAAGGCCATGGTGGGGAGGGAGGAGTCATCACCATGGTAGCTGAGGGCCCCAGAGAAAAGGGAAGCAGAAAGAATGGGGACCCCCCCACACACACACAGACAGTGGCGCTGACTACAGTCAAGTCTTCAGGTATAGCACCCCCCTATCCCCCTTAAGGGGACAATCCTCTGCCAAACTGAATCAGAGAAGTGACTTCAGAAGCAGCACCCCCTGCCCCTCACGCCTTGAGGAGGCCTCCCTGCTCTCTGCATGTGCTGGTGTCCGAAGGTCCTCTGTTTACCAGTCAGGGCTGCCCTCCCGTTATTTAAGCAGTGCCTGGGTGGACTCCTCTCCAGAGCCCAGTCTCCCTGCTCGGCTGCCTCAGGGTCTGAGAAGCCCTCCAGGTCCAAGTCTTTCCCCTCTAGGCCTCAGTTTCCCTGGCTGGACATCTGGTGGGGGCATGCACAGTGGGGAGGGGGGCGCTCAAGGTGAAGGGCTCAGTTTGACCCCAGGGAAGCTGGGGAGAACCTGTGTGTTCTCTTCAGTCTCTCTGGGCATTAATTAGTTCCCCAGCTCTGAAAACAGGAACCACCCTGCAGGAGTTGGCCCAAACCCAACATCCAGTGAGGGGCTAGAGGCCTGTTTGTCCCGCCTCGGACCGGGGTCCGTGCTCAACCTGAGGCGTTTGACCTGGCGACCTAGGAAAGGGGGCTGCCTTTGCCTTCCCACTGTCGAGATGGGGGTGGGGGGCTGAGTTCAGAACAGCAAGCGTGGCAACTTGCCGGGGTCAGTGGCAGAGAGGGGCTCCAGCTCACAGCCCCGCAGGTGAAGCAGGACAGTAGTCACGTGGGCACACTAGAACCCAGGTGTGTGTGCGACGCCATGCCCACGGTCCCAGCCAGGCTCCACTCCCCGGCTGGTGTCTCGGTCCCCTGGGGGGCCTCAGCTTCCCCTTCTGCAAAGTGGGTCCGTGGCATCTCTGCAGGCCTGTTTGGAGGCTCCAGTCACCCAGGCACAAAAGGTGTTCAGGGGGTGCCTGCACTGCTCCCGGAGGCCCCCACGCCTACCCGTTCCCGCATAGCACGTCTGCAGGAGCCTGCCACAGCAGCAGCAGAAGCGCTCTGTGCCCTAGTGACAGTGCCTTTGTCTTCAGTGAATGGGCGCGTTGCTAAGGCCCCTCTTAGCAACGGAGCTGTTTCTACTTGGGCCCGAGGCCCTGGTCCCACCCTCCGGACCCCCAACTCCAACCCTGCCTTATGGATCCCCCCCCCACACACCTGAGCCCCACTCAGGTGGCCCGAGCCAGGGGTGCCGGAGAAGGGAAGGAGGTTGCTGCCAGCTGTGTGTCCCTTAGGACACCTGCCACCGCCCTTCTGCAAAGCAGATGAGAGCAGGGCATCCGGGAGCTGTTAGGACACAGAAGGACTCAAGAAGCCTGTCCAGCATTTGAACCAGAGATTGTTCCCTAGGTCAGTCCTGGCT
The DNA here is from genome assembly GCA_004026705.1 of Nesogale talazaci. NCBI lineage: Eukaryota > Metazoa > Chordata > Mammalia > Afrosoricida > Tenrecidae > Nesogale > Nesogale talazaci. The sequence goes on from PVJH01025297.1 coordinate 7,423, forward strand.
GCTTTCCCACTCAGGGGCCCCACCCGGAATCTCTGCCTGCCCAGTCCAAATGACAGATTTTTCTCCCCAGAATTCTAGAGAAAGCGCACCCAGGATTTTCCTCCAAACCCCACTGCAAGCAAACGGCTCTGCCCAGGATCCTGGCCTCTGGGGATGCAATGCAGTCGGATAGTCCCACCAGCCCGGCAGCCTTTCAAGGGCCTTGGCCTCTCCCTTCACTGAACAGAAGCATCAGCTCCAGTCTTGGCATTCCCACCAGCCCCACGAGGGCCCACAGCTCAGTCCTCGGTCTGATTGCCCCTTCTCCACCCCATCCCCATCTGCCTTGAATTCTCCAGTGGGCCCGGTGACTTTGTAATAAAGGGTCTTGTGGCTGAGCAGCCTCAGCCTTGCTTTCGGGGTACCCCAAGCAGCCTCAGGTGCAGCGAGGGAACAGGGAAGCTCATCTCACCTACCAGGTTAGCTCGAGGGTCTAGATGTTGGCTGGGGCAGAGGGAGCGGCCCCTCACAGGAGGGGTAAAGGCTGACATGGTGGCGGATACGGGTGCTTGTTGTCAGTGTCCTTCCCCTCACCATAGAGGGCGTTTGTGTCCTCTGAAATGGGGCAGGCAGGGAGAGGGGCAGACCCCAGAGTAGGAGCCCTTTCATCCTTTCTTCTCTCTGATCCTCTACACTCCCCCTCCACCCCCACCTTCACCCCCCCCCCCCACACACACAGCTGGAGGAACCCCTGTACCCCTTTGCTCACATTGCTGCCCCAGCTTGGAATGCTTGGTCCACTCCCTCTGCGCACCCCGCGCCCTGGAGCACGGTTCGTTCAGCTTGCACGCTTACATGGATGGATGTTCCCGATCCCCAGGGATCTGGGTGGGGAGAGAGGGACGCCTTTCTCTTTGCCCACAAAGCCTTTGCTGGATTTGGAGTCTGGGGCTCCAGCAGAGGCGCCGGCTGCGCAGCGGTTACGCATTGGCCTGTGACCCGCAAGCTCCGCAGGAGGGAGACGAGCCTTCTGCTCCTCTGTTCCTCTCGGAAACTCACAGCGGCAGTTCACCCTGCCATGCAGGGCCGCCACGAGCCTGCATTGACTCCACGGGACGGAGCTGAGGGCTGCGGCCGCGCTCGGGAGGGGGCATTTTTCTGATGGACCTTGAGGCACCCAATGGACCAGGAAAGGTGGAGGTTTGCACGAAGGGAGGGGCGGGGACGTGGGGGCGGGGGGAGTATGGAGGGCCTTGTGGGCGATGGATCGTGCGGATGGGTGCGCAGCGGGGTGAGTGCCATGATTTGAAACAGGTCCTTCCGCCTCGCTGCCTCAGTTTCCCGCTGCGTAAGCGGGTGACCACGGTCCTGTGCCGGAGACGTCCGCTGCGCTCGCGGCCGCCACCACGCGGTGGGAAGGGGAGCGGCGGGCCCCAGGACGTCCGAGAGCGCCGCGGCAGCCGGTGACCGTGACCGCGGGATGGAGGGCGCTCCGGAGGCGAGGCCGGCGGACCCAGGTGTGAATCTGCCCCCCCAAATCATAGACGGCGTTTGCTCCTTCCGGATCATTCTCTCGAGCACGCTGGGCACAGGAGCACAGTGAGACGAGGCTGCCCCCCAAATCGGTCTTCATCAGCCCCGGCGGCGGGGTGCTGAGCTGCCCTGGCCAGGGTGGAACTGAGCCTGAGGTCCCGGGAGGGAGCGGCTTCCACAGTGCCAGGTGGGGCTCTGCCCCAGAGATGCGGGCCGAGCTTTCCCAGCCAGCAGCACCAAAGGATCCCTCGCCCTTGTTCCCTGAAGCTCAGAACTGGAAAGGAGTGTCCCAGTTGGAACATTGCCCCCCCACCCTAGACCACCCTCGCCCCCACCCCAGGAAGTTCTGTGGGGGCCCCAAGAACATAAGCAGACAAAGGTAGCTGGAAACTAATTGCAAAATTTATTCCAGGGTTGCAGGAGCTGGGGAGATTCTTAAGGGCACTTCTCGTTTGGGGGCTGTGGGTCTCCGGCCGTGGGGGGCAGGGGGAGGGCACATGTTTTGGGACCAAGGTTAGGGACTGAGACAGGGCAGAGGAAAGTGAGGGTCAGGGCAGCCCAGTCTCCCCAACTGCGCAAGCTGCAGAGGCAACAGGAAACAGAGCAGGCAGGTGCTGGCCCAGCAGCCGAGGTGGCACCGTGCTTGGCCCTGGAGATGCCAGTCAGGGCTGAGGGCAGGAGGCAGCCAGCAGGAGGGCAGGGCAGGTCCAGACCAATGGGACGGGGGCCAGTGAGGAGCCCGTGGGCCCTATCCCTGATCTCCAGACCCCTCTACCCAAATTCACCCCCATTCCCACCGCAGAGGCTCTGGCTCTGAGCCTCCTGGCTAGAGAGAGGTGCCAGGCCATGGCTCTTCTCTGGATTAGGTTGGGGTCTCACCACCCATGGGGTACTTGGTAAGAGGGTGCCTGGGACGAAACCAGAGGCCGTACATATCCCAGCGTCAGTCTTCAAGCCTGTGTCCTGCCCCCCTCCCCTATGACAGACACCTTTCAAGGGATGTCTAAGAGTGGTTGTTTTTTGGGGGGAGGGGCATCACTGCCCTCTGGTGGTCGTGGGCGCTACCCAGCGCTGCTCCTGAGTGTCGCCGCTGGATTTGAACCGCCAAGCCCGCGGGCCGCAGTCCTGCCCCCGGGGCTCAGCCCGATTGTTGTTTTTTTAAAGCCAAAACAAAGCAACAAACTTCTCCACTACAGTCTTGCAGGTAAACACCAGCCTGAGCTGGCCAGTGTGGGGTGGGTGAGGACAGTGATCATGCCGAACATCTCAGGTAGAAGGAGGCGAGAACTATGATTGCAGCAAATGTCTTTCAGATGGTGTGTCAAAAGTTCTCCTGTGCGGAAATCTGGTGGGGTGGGAAGGACGAGGGACGGGGGTGGGGGGGGGGTCTTTTGGTCCCTAACCAGTCTCCCAGAAACCTTGGGGTCCAAACAGAACCTTGCCCGATCTAGCAAACTCAGCAACCCCTAGTTTTCAAGGCAGAGGGCTTCCCTCCTGGACTCTACAGGGGTTCTGGAGGCCCTCTCCTGGCCTCCAGTTGATGCCCCCTCCCAACCTCTCCCTACTTGCCTCTGCTTCCAGGAGAGGGGGAGGGAGGGCTTCCGACCCAGGGGACATTGAGACCCACCAAGGAATCCCAAACCTCCTCGCCAGACCTGAGCTCTGGTTTCCAGGCCAGACAGCTGGGGCACTCTGAACGATAGATAGGTAAGTGCCAGTGGCTAAGGGGGGTCCACCCCACCTCCAGGAGGCCTTGCCCGTCCTTCCCCCCCTCCCTGCCCCAGAGAGCTCAGGGATCCTACAGGGTGGGACTCGGGTTGCAGTCATCAAATAAACCACCTGCGAGGATCAAAGGGCTGGCTCTGGCCCCGCCCCTGGCCCGAGGCCCCGCCCCGCCCGGCCCAGGCTCAAGTCTGCTTAGCTTGGAGCATCTCGATGAGCAGGTTGTTTCGGGGCATCTCGTTGCCCAGGTGCTTGTGGTACAGGTACTCCTTGGCCTGCATGCTCAGTGCCCGCACCTCCACCAGGCACAGCAGCAGCTGCTGGAACTTGTCCCCACAGTGGGGGTAGTGGCACAGCGTGTAGTCGAGCAGGGCGGTGTTGGCCTTGTCCTGAGCATCCTTCACCAGGCTCTGGTTATTCAGGAACTTCACATCTGCAAAGGCAGGGGCGCCGTCACCATCCGGCCGGCACGGTCTCTGACCTCACTGGCATCCCCGTGGGCACTGCCACCATCAGCAACGCAAGCACCATCTCCCGGTCACCACGGTCACCCACCAACGGGACTGCACACTGCCACCCTGATCCGTGACCCCTGCTGGCATCGCCGTGTCTGTGTGCCTTGACAACCAGGATGGCCTCTGTCTCCATCGACAACCAACTCACAGTCATCCCCGTCCCCATCGTGATTGCCACCGCTGCCATCACAGCGATTGTGCCGTGACCTCCACCGCCACCAGCCAGCGTAACCATCACTAGCCCTACTAGGGTCTCCTCGGGTGTGCTGCTTGGCCTCTCAGTCTCCTCATCTGTGAAATGGGGTGACAGGGGTGCCGCTTCACACGACTGTCAGAAGGATTGGGGGAGCCGATGCTTGGAAAGCACTTAGAAGAACAATGGCGGAAACACAGGGAGGCTCAGGGGTGGTATCGTCATGACCATGGTCAATCGCATGACTGCCCCAAGCAATGCCTTCCCAAATCCCTGGTCAAAGCTGAACTGTGGTCCTCCCCTGCAGCACGGAGAACCTGTCATCACTGTCACCCACCTCAGGGGCACATGACCATCAGCCTCATCCCGTCTGTGACCAGAGTGGTGCACTGTGAGTGGAAAGACCCCCATTCGGTACCTTCTATGAGCCACCTGGACTGGAGGCCCCATGGTCAGAGCAGCAGGCGCCCCTTTGGACTCCCCGTTGACCCGTGAAGACGCTCCCGATCACCAAAGTGAAGAGGCACCCCACAGACGGAGGAAAAGCTCTGGGGAGCTATCTGTGTGATAGCAACATGGGGGGTGGGGCAGGCAAAGAGGCAGAGGTCAAAGTCTGTGACCAGGCTGGATGAGGGGGAAATGGGGAGCGGGTGTGTAGGGGGGTCCTTAGCGTCAGCGTGGGATGATTGAAAAACACTGGAAATGGGGGGGGGTGGCCGTACAACACAGCGACTGTCTCTGGTCCCCTTGAACTGTACCAAGCACACTAGTGGTTGGCCCCGTGCACATTCTGTCACAGGAGCAGCTATCTCATCACAAGGAGTTTCTTAAGGCGGTGGTGATACGAAGGAGGAGAACAAAGGCTCCCGGACCAGGGATGTCCTCTCAGGAGTCGCCTGGCTGGCCTGCAGGCGGGGACTGCACCCCAGAGCGCCCTGCGGCCATCGAGCCTGTTCTGACTCACGGAGACCCGGGCAGGGTAGCACCGCCCCTGTGGGTTCCTGAGACTGTCGTGCTTCACGGGCTCAGAAAGCCTCCTGTTTCTCCCACGGAGCTGCTGGTGGCTCCGAAACGCTGACCCTGGAGTCACCAGCCCCGTGGGTAACCGCTCCGCCACCAGGGCCCCTTGGGCACCGTGCAGCCGACGGAAGAAATGGAGGCGATATCCCACCGAGCAAATGGATGGGTCAAAAAAAAGAATAGAAAATAAAAACACGTAAAGCTGCCAAATGAGATCTGTAAGACAAGGCCATTCCTAGAAATTAAAAATTGCTCGTACGCAAGACGTCCACCTTAGGTAGGAATGGGGACAACCCAGCAGACGCGGATGAAACCTGGGTGCTGATGGGCGGGTGGGGCGGGGGTCTGCCTCTGCGTGGACTGTGTGTGCTTCAGCCCTGCAGCCTAGGTCCAATGAGGGGCAAAGGGTCTCCCAGGGAAACAGGCCTGGGACCAATCCCAGCTCCATGTGGTGGTGGAACCCTGGGCCTGTGGCTGAGTCCCTCCCTGCCTCACCTTGGCCTCCCAGGGCTGCCTTAGCACCCCTCTCTCTCGGGAAGGGCTGGGGATCGGGAGTGCCGGGGCACTGGCGGTCTGCGCTGTGTCCGGTACCCAGCGAGTCCGAGGGAGGGCCGGTTTCTTGTTCCTCAGGTCCGTATCAGCCTGCAGGCCTCTTCCAGCTCCTGGGCAGCATCTCCAGCTCCTGCTCAGGGTCCCCAGGAGTGGACCCACCCCATCTGTCCCCGGCTCCCAAACCCCAGTGGCACTGGGTGGCTCAGAAAATGGCCATCCGCCTGCATCCCTGCTGCCCCCCTCACCCTGAGCCCTGCTGCTGCGGGGGAGTCCGGCGCCCAGCATATGCAGCCCTTGGCCCCTCTAATCTCCCTTAACACTCGCTGCGCCTGGAGGGCTCGATGCTCCTGGCAACCTTGATCCCCAGCCGCCCCCAGCACGCCTGCTCCGGCCTGTGTTGTCCAAAGTTGGATTTAGGGAAACCCGAGCTGGGCCCAGGGCTTATGGCAGGATTGAGCACTAGCCTCCACCCCCACCCCCCCACCCCGGTTCTGACTCCCCCTTCAGTAAGCAAACCAGGGCCATTTCTTCCACTGCGCCCCAAGATTGCCAATAGCCCACAAGTCACCTGGTGCCATTTAGAAAGAAGTCCCCCTTGTCCACAGTTAGGCGCTGGGACATGCAGGCTGGTTTGGGCCTCCCTGCCATCCCCGGCGTACATGCCCTTGTACAGCGAACAATCTGCCCAGCCATGGGCAGCAGCCCTGCTCCCTGATTCCAGACACACGGAAAGGAAGTCTTCCCACCTGGCTCGCTTCCAGGGAGCAAGGGGATGCCTCCTGGATCAATATGCATCCCAGCATCTTTCCAGTTCAATTCTGTTTCACGTGTCATCCTATCCCCCGCCTTCTCCGGGCCTGGACAATTCTCTTTGGCCACACAGTCTGGGGCTGGGGGCTCAGAGAGGGGTAGGGACCAGTCCAAGGACACACAGCAGCCCCAGGACTAGAGAGAACAGATGGGAACGGAGGCCGAGAGGAAGGCTGGGGGGCTGGAGTAGGGGTGGGTGGGGGCAGAGAAGGACCAGGGCCGAGGCTTTACCAGGATTTACTGTCCCTGGGTGCACCGAGCCAGGGACAGCGGGGGAGGGAGGCTCACGGGGGATGAGGGCAGAACTAAGACGAGTTTCCAGGTAAGGGCCCCCACTTCCAGCAGCACTATGGAGCGTGTGCCCCTCCCCCACGAGGTGACCTACAGGCTGGGAGGGGGGAGCACAAGACTAATTGAGCCCCAGCTCCTCCAGTTCAGACCGAGGACCCAAGTTCTTGCCCCCTACCTCCCACCCCTCCCTGCCTGCCCCTGGCACCTTGCACCCAGCTCAGTAAAGCCCCAGTGAGAAGCAAAGGCATCCCGTCTTACAGGTGGGAGGGCCCAGGCTCAGAGAGTCAGAAGGGACCTGGACTCAAACCCAGGCCTCACCTGCGGACCAGACGGGACCGTTGGGGTCCCTGCCAGGGCCCCTGGGTGGAGCTTGAGCACTTGTTCCTGTGAGTACACACAATGAAATCACGCACCTTCCCCGGCTGAGTCTCACCCAAGACCTCACCTGAGACAACTCAGAGGCCCCTCTGAGCCTCCATTCCCATAGACAGGAAGCTGTGACAGAACCCCTGTCCCCAGAGAATGCCATGCCTTCTCCTTCAGACCCGGCAGGCAGAGGTGGGCGAACAAGCCTGGAGACCCCTCCCCACGTAGGGCAGTCAGACGCTCACACGGCAGTTTATACGCCTTGGGGTTGCTGCGTGACTGGGACTGGGAGATACGTGCTGCGCGGTGCCTGTCTCCCAGCTCCAGCTGCCCTCAGGTTGGAGACCGGAGCGGGCAGCCCCCAGTGATCCAGGAGGTGGGCGGGGGCTGGGAGATGGCACCCCCACATCCTACTTCCCATCCCTCACCCCCACACACACACCCACACACACCGACACCACCCCCCCGCCTCAGAGAGCAGCCTGCTAGCTCTGCGAAGAAGAAGCCCAGGCCCCCAGGTTCTCAGAAAAGCCCCCTTTTCACGGTTTAATTGAATATTTGAATAATCCTTTCATTCCAGCAAGACATAAAGAATGTTGTCCCAATAGCGGTGACTCAGGCAGGCGCCCCCGCGCACAATGGCCCCTGGAGTGGGGCTGCTATTCAGGCCGCCTTTTGTTGGCGCGGAGCAGTGGGTAAATTGCAAACGCTTAAGGGAACGCTGCCGCGGCCGCCTCAATGGAAATGAGGAAATCGAATGTTAGGTCAATCCATTAAGCTTCGATTAAGTCCTCGGCGGAACAATGGCAGCCGGGCCCATCTTCATAAACACTGTGATTGCCAGGAGAGAGGCACTAATTTTAATTAAACCTCCTTACCTGCCTCTGCGCCCGCCCGAGAGACAGCTATTTAGACGCCAAATGGCACCCTTCTGCAGAGGTGGGCGAGAAGGCTGCGCTGAGTGAGTTGGGGGCACTGGGGGAGGGGAAAGGGTTAGGGGAGGTCCAGGCTGCCCAGCCCAGGGAGGTGCTGCCCACCCGAGGTGAGCCCTGGCACACCAGCTGGAGGTCTAAGAGAAAGAACTGCCTTGGACCCACCTTCCACACTCACCCAGACCCCCGTCTGGCCTCCTGGAGGGGCCCGACTGCCCGCCCGTCACCCTGCTCCCAGGCTGCTCCGATTTGACTGGCTACCCCCTCCATAGACTCCTTCCCAAGGGGAGGTTGAAGACGCGCTGGCCGGCCGACCTAAGACTTGGAGAAGTCCTTTTTCACTTGGCAAACGTGCCGCCCCTGTGAACCGGGAGCCGACACCTGTGCCCAACACATTCTAGTTACTGTCACTTTCTCTGGCTCCACAGGCTGCTCGTAAATCACCCAAAAGGCTTCTAGCTTTTTCTTGCATGAAACCCACTGCCACTGCCATGGAGGAGTGGATTCAGATGCATGGCAACCCGTGTGTGTGTGTGTGTGTGTGTGTGTGTGTGTGTGTGTGTGTGTGTGAGCATTCCTGTGCTTCACCCACAGCCCTACAGGGCTTACCTCCAGCACTCTATAAACCCAACCAAATGCACGGCCGTCCACCTGTCCTCTCCTACCGGCCCTGTCGGACAGGAAGAGCTGTCCCTGCAGGTTCCCTAGTATGTCACTCTTCTTCACTGGCGTTGAACGCCTGTATCTTTCTCTCCAGGAGTTTCGAACTGTTCGAGTTTCCAACTCCTCACTTCTGCAGCCACCAGGCTTCTCTGTACTACAGTCAGGCGGGATAAGGATAGTAGGCACCTGTTCTGACTTACCTCCCGATTTGACTTGAAGACAGTTTGGAGTGGGTCTTGTTTATAACTCCGAGACTTCCTGTTCTTGGACTGGCATTCGGGGGCCTGTGCAGCTGGCCCCACATCTACCTGTCCATCCCTTCCCTAACCCATGTGATGAACTAGAGCAGGGGTGTTCGATCACAAATGTAGTGTGGGTAGAAGGCATGGCATTAAAAAAGTCGATGGGTTAGGGTGAGGGGTGGTGCCAGACTTAGGGTTAGGGGTAGTTTTAGGGTTATTGTTAGACTTACAAGTTAGGTCAATTGCGATCGATGTATTGAGGACGCCTGAAATAAAGCATTCGGGGCTCCCCATCCCTTCAGCTGGACTGCCCTTCCTGTGGTTGGCTTGTTGCATCCAGAGAGCTCCTACACATACTCTCAGGCTCAGAGGCCCTTCCTCCAAGAAGCCTTCCTTGATACACCAGGGGGTCTTGGTCTCTCCTCTCTGTTTCACTCATCGCCCTCTCCTGCCTACTGGCCCACCTTCTTCTGTGGCCACCCCACGCCTCTTCTGCTCATGCATGAAACAGGCAGGGCCAGATCAGTGACGCCGGGTGACCGGGGATTTCCCGACTGGCCTCAGAAAGGCCCGCGTTCCTGTCCCCAAAGATCAGAGACCGCTCTGCAGGCTGTGAAAATGACAAGTACTCATGGGGACGCTGCACTGGGAGATGAGACTGTGACCTCTCCCTTCCACCCGCTCCGTTCACTGCCATGCCCACTAGCTGAAGAATGGTGATCACGCAGAGACCATCCTGAAGCTCGCTGGCGAGGGGCCAGGAGGTCACGCAGGCGTTGAGTGCTTTGGAAAGTCGCTCGTCAGACCCTCGCAGTCCCCCCCCCCCCATGAGGTCGCTAGTGAGGCCATTTTACAGATGGCAGTTCAGAGAGGGGGTGGCTCGCTCCAGTGCTCACAGCCAGTGACTTCCTTAGTTCCTAACCGATGTCTACGCACAGCCTGCCTTGCACACACAGGGGCACAGCACAGGCATGCGCACGTGCACACACACATGTGCACACACACACACCTGCATGCTCTCCGCCCCTGTGCCGCCCCTCTATCCCAGCCCTGAGGTTTCCCCCGGTCTCTCTCAGGCCTCAGCTGCCTCCTCTGGAAAACTGGAGAGAGGCTAAATAAAGCGACCAGACATCCCACTTTTTAACAATTTAACAACATCCCGCGGCGTTTTAAAATTAAAATAAATATATTACAATACTATTTTTGCATTATATGGAAATTTTTGTTGCTCCATATAGACCAAATTTTTAATCAAGAGCTCTCCCCCTCCCCCTCCCCCCATCAATGGTGTCCCGCTTAAAATCTGGTCATTTTAGGCTAGTGCCTCTGCTTGGGTGGAGGGCACGGTAACACAGCCAGACCCATGCGAAGGGGTGGCCTCAACCTTGCGGCCTTCCTTACACCCCATGGAAGACAGAGTCCTGCAGCAGAAGCCAGAGCGACGCGGGGCCTGACATAACCCTACCCGGAGTCTTGAAAGGCTGTGGGGCAGGGGGAGAAGGGGTCGAACCGTTCCTGCTCTGCACGGGGTGCCCAGGAGGGCTTGAGCCCTGGCAAGGAAGCTCCCCCAGAGGTGGGGGGCAGGAGATAACATTCAGAACCTCCCACGGCCCACCCGCCAACGCTGTGGCGCCCAAGCACTGCCTGCCCCTCCCAATGTCCACATCTGCCCGGTCACTCCTCGACCATGCACATGTTATTCACACAATGTGTTGCACAAAAGCCACAGGCACGTACAGTCACCAAGAGACACGGGGACCGCCACGCAGGGACCTCCACACCCACAATCACACAGGCCCCTCACCCACCCACCCACATCAGGGGTTGTAACTGACTGCTGAGCACAAATACGCCTGGAGGGGTGCTGGCTGGAGGCAGACGTGGAGTCGGGGTTCTTCTACGCTGCAGCCGGCCTGGCCTGGGCCCCTGGGGCTCCTCCCAGGGCTGCAGGCCGCAGCCCCCAGCCTGCCCGACCACCACCATGGTCATCAATGGCTTTCGGGGATTTCTTTGCAGCCAAGGGATCGAGCCTTGTACCTACGTGGCAGATACCGACCACTCCACCGGACTTGGCACCACCACGTTGGTTCATGGAGCGGATCCCTGCTTCCCTTTCACCTCTCCAGCTCCTCCCTTCCTCCCTCGCCAGCTGAAACTATGAGGCTATCTGCCGCAGAGCTGATCCCTCAGTCCCACCTCCTCCCCAGGGGAGGCGGCATCAGGCCCCTCGGGCCCAACTTCCCATCTTGCCTGCACCTCTGCCAGAAGGTTTGTGCACCCAGCAAACTCCTATTGCTCTTCCAACACCGACCTACTCAGCTGGTCCTTTCCCAGGAGCCTTCCTGGCCGAGCCTCCCTCTCTACCGGGGTTTGAGCACTGACGACACGGGGCTGGTGCCACTGGGCGGGGGCTTCCTGGGTGAAAGAGGACATCACAGAGCAGGCTGAACGGAAGCCCAGAGGGAGGAGGGCCAGACTGGGGCTGTGTGTGTGTGTGTGTGTGTGTGTGTGCCCCCGCACGCGCGCACCCGTAAGGGGTTAGAAGGACCAAGAGAAGGAAACGCCGGATTAGGGACTAAGGGAGCCGATGGGCTGGGCTTGCCTTTCCCTGTTTTATTTTCCTTCTTAGCACTGACACCTTCTTCTTCCGGTAGAGTTGTCTATTCTATTAACCAATTTTTCTTTTTTCTTTTTTTTTTGGAGGGGGGCATCACTGCCCTCAGGTGGTGGGAGTAGGAGGCCCAGCCTTTGCTCCGTGGAGCTGGAATCGAACTTCCATCCCAGTGGGCCGCAGTCCCGCGCACAACCACTACGCCACCGGGGCTCAGCCCTCCAATTTTTTCACTAATTATTTACATATATTGCTTATGCTTATCATAGTTAGGCTTGTTGTCTCTCTCCCAGTGAGAACATCAACTCTAGGAGGGCCACTCTGGCTATGCCCTAGACGAGGCTCTGCACCCTGGCCCCCTCTCCCTGTGCCTCCCTCCCTCCCTCCTCTCCCCTCCCCTGCCAGCCTGCACTCACCAAGGCTGAAGAGGATGAGGAACTTGAGGCAGACAAACTCCGGACGGTCCAGCTGCAGCGCATGCAACTGCAGCACCAGCTCCTGGGCCCGCAGCACCAGGTTGTGTAGCAAGGAGCCCGCCTGGGCGGCCACCGTGCTCATCTCCACCTGGCGGGTGGGTCAGAGGGCACGGGTCAGAGCAGTGAGTGAGCAACTGGAGGCAAGAGGTTCCCATCAGGGAGGCAGGTGAGAGGGCATGGGTCTGGGGTTTCCAGGGAGAACCCGATCAGTTCTGCAGCTGAGCCTAGCGGGAGGCAGCGTCCATCCTCCGGTCTGTCTGTCCCCGGCTCAGGGCCCAGCACCCCTCTCAGCCCCACCACCTCCTCAACGCTCCTCGGGACCTGAGAGCGCCACTGCTGCGGCCTGCCTGCCACTGCCCCTCCTCGCCAGGGCGGCCGGCCGTGGAGCCCATGACACTGGGCAGGCGGGTGACAGGATAGCTGAAGGGCCCTCCATGCACAAAGAGCCGCTGTTGTGCTACGCATGGCTTTTGTGTGGTTGTCTGCAGCGAGAACCCCGCTGTGCTGGGCGGGGAGGGGGGACGCAGTTAGACCTGTCCCCAGAACCACCCAGGGCCCCACACACGCTCACGGAGACACTCAGGAGAAGAGGTACACACACACACACACACACACACACACACACACACACACACCTTTACAGACCAGTGTGCCCACTTCATGATACAAACTTGCACACACGATCACACGCACACACCCTGTGTGGCCATGGTCTCAGGGTACCTGACAGACACATGCTCACGAGAGAGGGAGCCAGCACACAGACTCACCCCAAGTACACAGAGTCACGGGAGACCCGTTCCCATGGACAAGGACAGGCACATACAAACACCCCGCCCCCACTCTTGGCCACAAACACGCATGCACACATCCAAGTGGGCATTGCCACAGTCTCGCCCAATGCAACCACCACAACCCCAGCGACCCCCTGCATCTGTACTCTCCAGGGGTCCCGAGACCTTAGCATCAGCAGTCTCCACCCCCCACCCCTGGGAGTCTGGGAAGGGGAGAAGCAGGGGAGAAGCTGAGAGGGCAGAGAACCAGGACAGAGAGACTAGGGGAGCTAGGGCCGGGGCCCAGAGCTTCAGACCTGGCCTCCTGCACCTCCCTCCTGTTCCCAAATAACAGAATGTCCATTTCTATCTCCCACTCCCTCCTCCCTTCCTGTCTGTCTGCTACACCTGCCTTCCCCTATTGGGTGTGTGAGTGTGTGTTGGGGTGGGGGGGTCTTCCTGCCTGAAGGTGCCTCCCCACCCCAGGCCCCAGACCTCTGAGTGTTGTGTGGTTGTCCCCACTGCCCCCCATCATGCCCTTCAGCATGCCACCGCAAATGCAACCTGGCCACCTATGCGGCCCCACCCATAGAGAGCCCAGTGTCTGCACTTGGGCCTTTGAGGTCCAGTCGGCCCAGCCTTTCCCAACCCCTCCAGTCTCATCCCTCACCTTGACTGGCCGACCCTAGGGTCCAGTCCACCTCGCCTCTGCCCCTGCTGTGCCCCTGCCTGTGGTAGAGGCCGGGCCCTCCCCAAATGCCCGTGCCTGGCCCAGCCCCTGGTGATCCTTTCAAGATCCGGCATCACCATCACCTCTCCTCCAAGCACCTCCTCAGCCCCCTCCTCACACCCCCGCAGCACGGCTCCTCTGAGGCCAGGGCCACAGCTGGCTCTTCCTTCCCAGGGGTCCTGGCGTCCAGCACAGGGCTGGTCACAAGGACAGTGGGTGTCTGGGTTTGGCAAAGGAGCCGATAACCAGGGTGGCCGGGGCCGGGCCTGGAGAGGGGCCCAGATTCCGGTGGCGCGTGGGGCAGGCGGGCGGGTGGGCGGGCGGTCACCTCCTGGCCGGTGATCAGCAGGACGCTGCCCTCTTTGCCGTGCTGGATCTGGCGGTAGATGTGGTCGAACACCAGCAGCTCGCTCCAGCAGTTCTGCAGCAGCGCCATCTGGTCCGCCACCTGGGAGGACGAGCCGGCGGAGGTCTCACCGGGGACCTGCACCCACCCTTCCGCCCCCCACCTCAGCCAGAGGCCCGGCAGAGTGCCCCTGGACCCACTCCCCACCTTCTCTCTCCCAGCGTTTTTTCATTCGACCACTTTATGACGGGGAGAAGCAGAATCATCCGAGAGGGACCCCATCGGGGTGCCCGCTGCCTCTGACGAGGTGCCCACATGGAAGCACGACCTCAACCCTTCCTGGACCTCCGTGTTCTCATCTGTCGCATGGGCTGAGCACTTAGAGGATGGAGTACACCTACTCATGACAGTGGTTTGACTCTTCTGCGCACATCAGGAGATTCGCAGCATCCCTCTGGTCACAGTCTCTCTCTCTCTCTTTCTCTCTCTCTCTCTCTCTCTCTCTCTCTCTCTCTCCAGGGCTAACCTGGGTGAGAAGGCCTTTCACAACCAGGAAGCCACAGCCACAGCAGAGGGCTTCCAGCGGGGGTGGGCAGGTGGGCAGCGCCAGCAGGGCAGAGACAGAGAATGGATGGGGTGACTCGGAGAGCCACAGCTGAGAGCACGTGGGGCGGGGCAGAGGCACCCCCTGCCCGGGATGGAGCCTTTCCACGCTGGGCACCGTGCCACACGGGAAGGGCAGATGTTCCTGACAACGACAACCTGGACCCAGAACTTTGGGCCGATAGAGCCGGAGACTCCTTGGGGAGCCCCTGGCCCAGGCCCTATCGGTTTAGAGCTGAGAGACACTTGGGACCCACAGAGCCTGGCAGGGCCTGCTCCAGGTCACAGCGAGCATGCCTAGTCCTCGACTCTCCCTTGTAGCCAACACTAGCCTCTGGGGGTGTGGAACCAGACTAGTGACCCAAAGAAGACCCACTGCAGACCCAGCCGCCCCCCCATAACTGCAGCTCAGCCGCCAGCCTTCTTGCAGAGACTTTCCAGTCACCTCCAGGGCCAGGCCCTGTAGTCAAGGCAGGCCGCGGTGGGCAGAGTCCTTGCTCTGGAGCAGTGGTTCTCAATCTTCCTGACAACATGACCCTTTCACATACCACACGCCTCGTGCTGTGGTGACCTGGGTGTGGGCGGATCTGCACGTAGGCAGACCCGCCTGGAGACAGAGAGGGGGGCAGTGTCTCAGTGCCTAAGACCCTAGGAAATAGGGCCCTAGGCAACCCCTGTGACAGGGCCGTTTGACCCCCCCAAAGGGGTCATGACCCGCAGGTGGAGAACCACTGGTCCAGCATCCTAGGGGGTCAGTATGGTGGTCCACCCTTGTCTAAGGAGGAGGGAGCAATTGCAAGGGACATGCAGGACCAGGGGCTGCGTAAGATCACAGTGGGTCTGAATCAACTCAACGGCACCCAGCTACAGGGGGACAGGAGACAGAGCACAGAGCGGTCAAGTGACCTGCCCAAGGTTGCACAGCACCACCTGGCTCTTAACCGTGAGGCCACGCAAGAAGACCTCCTCCTTGAAACCCAGGAGTTTGTCGTCCCTCACGCTCCCATTCCCTTCATGGCCCCTCCCTCCCTGGCCCCTCAGCGTCAGGGCCACCCTGCTGCACAGGAACCTGGCGGGGGTCTAAGGATGGCGTTCTTGTCTTCCCCCCGGGGTGGGGAAGGGGGCTCCCAAGACTGTCCTCAGGAAAACAGGGAGAGAAAGGGGAAACTGAACAGAGAAGGGTCAGTGGACAGACAAACAGGTTTCCCTCTGCCTGGCCCGCCAGGCCCTGTCTCAGTCCACACAACAGGAGGACAAGCGGGAGGGTCTGTCTCTGCTCCTCTGACTCAAAGTGTCTCTCTCTCCCCCCGCGCCCCCCCCCCCTTTCTCAGCAGGGCTGACTTGGATGAGGAGAGACAGAAAGACTGAAAATCAGTACAGGTTCTCCCTCTTTAGCCCAGGAAGGGTACAGCCAGTGGTCAGTCCCCAGAGAGTAGCCGGCAGGTCTCCAGGGGGAGGCACAACTCTCAGGGACCCCTCCCCTTTCCCCCAACGAGGCATTGAGGTCACTGTACATGTCAGAAAGTGGAGGCTCGGCTGAGCCCCGGCGGCGTAGTGGTTGTGCGCGGGACTGCGGCCCACTGGGATGGAGGTTCGATTCCACGGAGCAAAGGCTGGGCCTCCTACTCCCACCACCTGAGGGCAGTGATGCCAAAAAAAAAAAAGTGGAGGCTCTGCCCTGATGTCCCTTCCACACCTAACCCTAACCCTTCCACACCTTCCTGGAAACAGCCTGAGATCCAGGTAGGAGGTGACTGCCAGGGTGGGGGGTGGGGGCAGTCACACTGGACTGAGAAAATCCCTGACCCACCTCAATTGACCCAGCTGGAGTGTGGGGCTGGGCCCTGATCCCTCACTTACGGTGGACCCTGGGCACAGGCACCCTAGGCCCAGATGGAAGGAGCCAGAGGATGGAAGAGCAGGAGATAAGTGGGAGCATGAGGAGATAAGAAGACTGAGCTCCAGGCAGAAAGCAGCGGGGGTCACGGTGACCCGGCTGGCCAAGCCCTGGAGCAGTCTCTGCAGCAGACCTCGGGCCCTGGGAGGGGGGTGGCCTTGCCCAGCAGCGCTGCCAGTGGGGGCAAACGCCGCGGTGGCTCGTGGTCCGGTGTTCGTGCCCGCTCAGCCACGTGTCCTCCTCTGCCTGTTTCTGTTCTGAGAACGGGAAAGAGAAATCCATCCTCCTTCAATGGGAGTCCGTTTCTGAACATATCAGTCCCAGAAGGTTCTGCGGACCCACTGTTGTGCCCGCGGCTGTCTGGGGTGCAGCCCTGGCTCCCACCCAGCCCCCCGCCGAGCAGTCTGTCCTGCCAGGCGTTGTTTCTGCGGCTGGATAGACAGCTGCACACATAAAGACACCGAACTCCAAAGCCCCAGCCCCGCAGAGAAGCACACACGCTTCTCTTCGTATCTCAAGGGAACCAGAGGGCTGTAGGTGCCAGCCCCTCCCCGGGAGAAGGCAGGTGGCTAAGAGGTTCTCTTGACCATAAATAAATTTCCTCCAAAGGCTAACGGTGCCCCCTCTACCTTCAGGCCTGTGGACAGTCCAGGTGGGACAATCCCAGACTCCGGGTCCTCACAGGGCCTTTGCTGGCTGTTTGGCCTCTCAGCTGCCCAGTCCTCTTGCTGGCCCACCACAAATCTTCCTGGAGATGTGACGCCTTGCAGCCTGCCTCGCAGTCGGGGTATTTATGGGGGCCCAGCTGACCTCTCTCCCTGCAGGCCCCACTCCAGAGCGCCCTGGGGTCTGATCAGCCTGGCAGCCGAAGGCCAGCAGGCTCAGTAATTCTCCCCTGGCTGACACGCCACGGGCTGGCCAGGGCACTCTCGCGCCGCACGGTCCTCGGGCCGCCGTTTGTCAGTCCAGGGCTGACAGAATTACTGCTGATTACACGAAACCATCTCTCTAGGCAGTAAAACTCGTGGTCAATCAGAGCCTTGGCACCGGACACCGAGGGTGACCTGATGTCAAGATGGGTCACTAGGCACTCTCGACCCGGCCTCTCCTTCCCCGGTCCTTATCTCCCACCCGCCCAGCCTGTCCTTCAAGGTAACTGTCTGGGGACTCAGCCTGTCAGGCTCAGGGCCCTGTTCCCACTGAGCAAGAGGGAGCAGCGGGTTTCTGCAGGTAAGAAATGGTTCATTCTTGGAGACCTAGGGCTGGGGGTCGGGAATGGGTCCCAGAACTCTGGGGTGCCCAGAGGGACAGAACTCACTCATTCCTCCCATTGGATTGCTTCTGACTCTCAGCGACCCTGCTGGACAGAATCGAACTGTCCCTTGGAGTTTCTGAACCTTTGACTCTTTACCGGACTGGACAGCCTCATCTTTTTCCTGTGAAGCAGCCGGTGGGTTTGAACCTCTGACCTTGTTGATTAGAAGCTCAATCTGGCACCCACTATGCCACCAGAGCCTGGATAATAAAAATGAAACAACCCCCCAAATTGCTGTCATTAGGCCGATTCTGACCCCACGTGTTGGCCCCACGTGTTACAGATAGGAGGTGATCGCTGAGTTTTCTTGGCTGGTATCATGAGGGCAGGAAATTGCCCTCTTCCTGCTAGGGTGCCTTTGCTTAGTAGTTGAGTGTGAACTCTCCATGTAACCCTGGGCCCTACAGCAGGGTCCTCAAACTATGGCCCGTGGACCACATGTGGCCCGCCGAGGACATTTATCCGGCCTGCCGGGTTTGTTTGGTTTTGTTGTGTGTGTGTTTGTTTGTTTGTTTTTGTTTTTTGGCATCACTGCTCTCCGGTGGTGGGAGTAGGAGGTCCAGCCCCACTGCTGGAATTGAACCTCCATCCCAGTGGGCCGCAGTCCCGCGCACAACCACTACGCCACCGGGGCTCAGCCCGTGTTCTTTTTGGGTTTTTTTTTTGCCTCTACTGCGGTCTTGGTTAGCGCCCAACTCATCCCAGGTCCCCAGTGAATTTGTTCATAGCTGGTTTTTTTTTTTTTTTTTTTAATGATAGCCTGGCCCTCCAACGGTCTGAGGGACAGTGAACTGGCCCCTTGTTTAAAGAGTTTGAGGACTCCTGTCCGACCCCTTGCAAGCAGAGGCTCAATTGTGTAGCAGCGTGGTAAGGAAACACGTTGCTGCTGTCATGTATTGAAGAGTTATTGCGTGCTGGTCCCCATGCTAAATCCTCTTTCTGTCCTTGTTCACTAAACCCTTACAACTCCCCCGTCTCTTATTTCAACACCTCCATTTTACAACTAAGGAAACAGAGGCCCGGGGCAGGGGGGAAATCACCTGCCAAAAGCTACACAGGTAATTCATTAGCAGAGCTGGCGCTGGAACCCAGGTCTTTCTGATTCTGAACTTCGTTACGCACTTCTGTGCCACTGTCGGATGTACCACGCACTGCTTGTGGGAGATGAAAACACAGAGACAGAGACCTCACCACCCAACGACAGAGACCCCACCACCAAACGGAGAAGGACAGAAGAGCCCACCGAAGCAGGAGGAGGCAAGGTTCAGATATAAGCTCGCAGCTCTGAGAGCTCAGCTGTGAGCCGGCCCTCCCCCAGCACAGCCCCATGCCCGCAGTCCTCTAGAGAACTGTGGGGACCACTCAAGCCCGGACTCAGGACGTGGGGCACCTCACCCACGGCCAAGGAGCCACGCCTGGTCCAAACCCTGCCAGGGCCCTCTCCCCCCCCTGCCCACCAGGATTCCCCACAACACCCATGGTGTCATTTCCAACTCCTGGGTCTTAGTCTCTCCCCGTGACCCAAAACAGGTTTGCAAAAGGTACAGACCAAAGAACCCTTCCCCAACTTCCTCAGATACAGCCGCTGCTTGGCTCCTGGGGTCCCTCGGCCACCCTCTGACGCCTGGGCACCTTGAAGGGCCATTACCTCTGTACATGTCTGCCTTCTCTTCTAGTCTGGCAACTTCCTGGACCCGATTCATTCCAAGGTCCCCAGGGGGGTGGCGAGGGGTGAGGATGGGGATTCAGTCAGTATTCTTTCCACTTTTCCCCTTCCCCACCGCTGACTGCAAAATCAGCACTAGCCTAGAGTCCACTGGGCCAGTGGGGAAGACCCGCCTTGAGGCCCAGGCTGAGGCGTCCCTCTCAGGGGTTGAGCTGGACTGGGCTCTGTCTGCAAAATCTCCTTCCTAGAAAGTGGTGACCCTGGTTCGGAGTCTGGGTCCGATTCTGAAACTCTGCAAAGGGGAAGCCGGAAGGTTTGGGCCACTGAGAAGCCAGAGCAGGAAAAAACACTCAGCAAAGCTGGGACAAAAACCCCTCCCATCCTGCGTGAAAACCCCCAGGAGACAAGGAAGGCAGCCAGAGGAAGTGCCCAGCCCGGGAGTGCTCCACTCCTCTTTTCCTCCGCACAGGCCTCCTGGGGCCTCCGAAGACAGATGGGGATGCCTGGACAGGGGGCAGTGTGAGATAGAGACCTCCCACCGCATGGCAGACACGTGGCACCCACCACAGCCGTGACAAGTCCTCCACAACAGACACGGAGGCCACTGCCACTCATTCCTGACTTCCAGAGTCACCAGGTCTCTGGTCCCGTGGTTCCCCCAGGACCCAAACCCCACCTTACTCACCCTCATGCACAGCCTAGGCTGGCAGTACCCCCAGCCCATCTGGCCACCAGCCCTGGAGGAAACCCAAACCCAGTGGCGTCAGTACCGACAATGCTGCTCAAGGCTGCAGCGGCCCCAGCCCCGAGGGTAACGGACTGCTGTCCACACCCAGCTCCCAACCACCCAGGGAGTTAGCCTGGACCTCAGCCAGGGATAAGTGGACCTTGGTTGGGGTGGGGACCTAAGGAGCCAGGGCGCTAGAGAACTGAGGCCCTTCTAGGCAGGATGACTGGGAAGTCCTTCCCTAGGTCTGGCCTCGGTTTCTCCTGACACTTCCTAGTTTCCTTTTGCCTCTGGCACCTCGACCAACCGAGTAAAGGAAGGTCCTGCGGTAGGAGAAGATGGTCTCATTCAAGATCAGACATGTCATGCACCCTCCATCCGCCCGCTTTTCTTACACTTACACACACACACACACACACACACACACACACACACACACACACCAGTCATCCTGTAGCAGAGCCACGGGGACAGGAAGCTCTGCAACCTGTCTGGGAGCAAGAAGGCTCACAGGCACTGACCGAGGTACTAAGACTCGCATCTAGAACCATGGAGAATGACAGGGACCGGTGGCCCCCTGACACCATGGAGCCACACTTCCTTTGGGGGACATGAAAGAAAATGACTGTGGCTCTGCTGGCCCACAAAAACACCCCCAGATTCCCAGAGCCCAGCAGTGGGAGGGGAGTGATGGCTGTACGGAATGAGTAATGGTTCTGGATCGAGACTCTGCGAAGTCTCACTCTCTCTCTTTCCCTGGCCAGGGGCTCCAGAACTCAGCCCACCGACTCCGACCCCCTTTCTGACACTGGGCTGGGACAATCTCTCCAAGGACGCAGGGCGTCCTCTGGAGAAGGCATGGGTGCCAGAGGAAGAGGGGAGGGAGGGAGGCAGGAGGAAGGGGCAACAGCGGGGAGAGCCAGCAGCGCCTCAAGAAAGAGAGAATGAGGAGGGAGGAGGCGAGCCCGCAGGCAGAGGGAGGAGAGAATGGGCCAGAAAAACTCCTCTGTACCCAGAAAGGGGGCCTCTCTGTCCCCGAGGGATGCCAGCAACCAAACAGGCAAGACAACCCCACCCCAAGGGAGAGCAGCGCCAAGGGGACCTCCTGATCTAGTGGCCAGATAGGTGGGGGGCAGGGGGAATGGAGGGACTCACCTCCAGTTCCTTGAAGACCATGCACCTGCGCGCCCAGTCCACCAGGGTGATGAACGTCTGGTCAGCCATCCTACACAGGAGGCCGAACAAGGCCGGCTGGTCCGGACGGCCTTTGGCTGGCTCCTGCAGGCAGCTGAGGATGCGCTCCCGCACCTGGTCCTCTTCAGGCTCCAGCTGCAGCAGCTGCAGGATGAGCTCGGGCATGCTCGGCCCTCCGGAAAAGGGCTCGGGGTAGCTGTAGGGTGGCCCGGGCTGCGGGGGGCTGGTGTAGGGCTCTGGGTATTCAGACTTGATGGTGCGGCCAGGGAAGGCAGGGTAGAGGTAGCCAGCCAGAGGTCCCTGGGTGTGGGTACTGGGCACGGCCATGGGCAACACCGGGGCTCCAAAGTCGCCCAGTGGCCCAGCTGGTGGGCCAGGGGGCAGGCCCTTGGGATCAGGTGCATGCAAGCCAGGGGGCAGCGTATAGTCTGGTGGGGGAGGGGGTGGCGGCGGGATCTCCATCGGGGGACCTGTCTCCAGCTTGAAGCCATTAGCCCGTATCTGCGCTTTCTTCTGCTGCTTCAGGGCCCGGTCCCGCTTGTACATGGGACCAAACTTGTTCCGGCCTCCCCGCATGCGGTCAGCACGCACAGCTGGGGGAAAGGGCAGGGTGTCAGGCCCCACCCCTCTGAGTAACACTCCACCTCGCCTCACTCCCTGGCACAGCACCTTTACATGCCGGCCCCCCCTCCCCTCACCCAAGGTGAAGTCCCTTCAAGGCCCTGTATACCCCTCCAGCTGTTGCCTCCTTGACAGCTGCTGCATGGGCTGCCTGTGGACGGATGGCCCGGCTTTGGGGATGCCCTGGTGCAAAATGACGGCGGTTTGGAGTTGGAAGTGGGGGTTAGGGCTGACCAGGGCCCTATGTCTAGGGAGGGAACCTTTTTTGCTGACCAGATGTTCCTCCTCCCAGCCAAGAATGTGCCACCCACTGGACTTAACAGATGTGTCTCAGCAGCTGTCCGTGGGCCTCCACCCCAGCTCAGACAGGGCCCCGCCCTGGCCTCCAGGAGGGGAGAATGCAAGGAGATGAGCTTGGGCAAGGAGATGGTGGCCTGCGGTGGGGGTGAGGGAGGGGGTACAACCAATCTTCCCACCACCAGTGTGAGCAGCCCCGCTCCACGCCCTCTAGCCTCTCAGCTGCCCACACCCAACCAACTCTCCGGACCCGGAGACCCGGAGCTGAGGACAAGCCCCCAGGGGACAGAAGAGGGCAGGCTTCTCCTATGCAGGGGTCTGGCTCCTCTAGGTACCAGGACATGTGGGCTACAGCCCTCAGGACCGAGAGAGCCTTTCTAAATTGCTCACAAACTTTGGCCAGCAGCCGCCTGCTCAGCGCGCACAGCTGGACTGAGACCAGCAGGCTGGAACGCCTCACTGTGCACTCTCCAAGAGCCCTGCCCTACCCCTGCCCCGCCCTGCCGAAGCCCCTGTCCTGCAGAAGCCCCTGCCTTGTTGAAACCTATCCTCACTGAACTGATGAACTGGGGGCAAGGATGGACCGTGGTCCTGGGAAGGGGGGGGGCAATGATTTTCCCCACCCCCCTGAGGCTGCCAGCTAAGGGGGTGAGAAAGGATGCCAGTGGTTCAGTGAAGAGCAGGGTGGCATGAATGCTTTGCATGGGTGCCTGCTTACACGGGGCTGCCTGGGTGCAGGGCTGGCTGGCGGAGGTGACCAGACAGATGGATGGTCACACGCGCTCCAAGCAGTCCCTTTCCATGCGTCCCCACAGCCCGCACCTTAACTCCAGAAGGAAGACCCTATTCCGTCCATTTTTCAGCGGGGGACTCTGCTGCTACCACCCCCACCTGTGTATCAACGGAAAGACTGGGATCTGGTCCCTAGTAAGGAGGTTGAGAGTATTGGTGTGCTGGGGGTTGGGTGGGGGTGGGGGTGGTCGTGGACACCTGCTACCTAGCAGGAAGAGGGCAGGTTCCCACACCCTGTGGTGGGGTCCCTTTCAGGAACTGGGGACAGGCAGTCCATCATCCTCTTGGGATTCACTTCTGGTTACATCTCTAATCAAGCATCCCCTGCCGGTACTCCCCACCTCCTCACCCACCCACCCACAGCACCAGGATTGCACCGCAGGGCCAGCTAGCTCAAGAAGCTTCTGGAAGGCCAGGGGGGACCCTACTAGCACCGCCTCTCCGACCCCATTTCTCACGCACAGCCCCTCCCCCCGGCAGCATCGCAGGCCGGGGCTGGGGGTCGGGTCCGCGGGCACCGCACCTTCCAGGCGCATGCCCACCGTCAGGCACTTCTGGAAGCGGCAGAAGGGACAGCGCTTGCGCTGCGTCTTGTCGATCTTGCAGCTCTGGCTCTCGGTGCACGTGTAGTGCTTGTTGTTCTGCACGGTGCGCTTGAAGAAGCCCTGGGGGAGAGGGAAGTCAGCGGGCAAGCCCCGGCTCTCTTCCTGCTCCCCACTTTCCCCTCTGCTCCCCCACCCTGTCCCAGCCGACTCGCCGCTGGCCCGCTCCACTCACCTTGCAGCTCTCGCACGTGAGCAGTCCGTAGTGGTACCCCGAAACCTTGTCCCCGCACACGGGGCACAGCTCATCCAGGTCCTCGTCGTACGAATAGTCCATGCCCGCGGCGTCCGTCTGCAGAGCAGCGACGAGGGTCACCGGGACGCCCAGGATGGCGTCGTCAACCCAGGTCCTGGGCATCCTGCAAGACCACCGTCGCGCCCCCGCCCTCGCCCCGCCCTGTCCGCGGGCCGAGACTTGCCCCCAGGCCAGCACCCTGGCCCAGGCTGCCCGGGGCAGCCCACCCTCAGGGCGCCTTGGAGCAGTCCCCTAGTAGGGTGCGCCCAGTGCGGGCCCGTCGGGAGCTTTTGCGGCGCGGGCCCCTGCGCTCCGCTCGCTCCACCCGGCCGGGCCGCCCCAGCCGCGCCGCCTCGAGGGCCCAGGTTCGATGCGCTTCGAGGCGGATTCGTTCGTTCGTCTGGGAACAAAACCGTGGTTCTGGGCAAAGGAGATGGGCTCAGGGCCCGCCGATGAACCTGGCCGAGGGGGCTCAGGGCCCGAGCGCTCTGGGGAGCCTGTAGAGACCAGGGAGACAGGGACAGGGAGAGACACAAAGGGGCAGAAAGGAGACGGCGATCCACGCGGGTCAACGGAGAGATCGAGACAACGAAAACCGAGAGTGACAGAGACAGCGCTGGCGAGTCAGAGACACTGAGAGGCAGAGAAA
>PVJH01025298.1:0-31773 GCA_004026705.1 Nesogale talazaci
TAGCCTTCTGCAAAATGGGATGTCAGAATTTAGACTCTCATACAATTCCCTCATTTCAATTTGGTTATTCTACAATCCTTGGATCCCACAGGCTGGTGTGCTTCTTTCATGTAGACTGGCGTGCTTCGGGGTAGACCTAGCTGACCCCTCACTCAAATGGCTGCTTTAAGACCCCAGACACCATTCTTTTTTAATTTTTCATTGATTTTATCGGGGGCTCTTACAGCTCTTATAACATTCAATACATCACTTGTATAAAACATATTTGTACACATGTTGCCATCTTCATTTTCAAATAGTTTCTACTTGAGTCCTTGGTATAAGCTCCTCTTTCCCCCTCCTTTTTTTAAAGTAAATTATTTTATTGGGGGCTTATACAACTCCCATCATGATCCATATATTTATCAATTGTATGTAGGCCACATTTGCACACTTGTTGCCATCATCACTCTGAAAACATCTGTCCTCCACTTAGGCCCCCAGTACCAGCTCCCCATATAACCCTTTCCTCCCCCCTCCCTCATGAGCCCTTAATAATTTACAAATTATTAATACTTTTTTGAATCTTACAATGTTTAAAATTTCCCTTCACTCACTTCCCTGTTGTCCGTGCCCCAGAGAGGAGGTTATATGTAGATCCCTGAAATTGGTTCCTGTTTCTTTTCTACCATCCCTCCACCCACTCAGTATCACCACTCCCACCACTAGTCCTGAGGGAACATCTATCCTAAATTCCCCATGTTTCCGACTCCAGTGTACATCTCCTGGTCTAGCTGGATTTGTCTGGTAGAACCGGGAGTATGATAGTGGGTGGGAGGAAGCATTTGAGAACTAGAGGAAAGTTGTATATTTCATTATTACTACACTGTACCTTAACTAGCTCATTTCCTCCCTGCAAGCCCTCTGTAAGAGGATGTTGCTTCACCTATTGATGGGTTTTGGGTCCCCAATCTGTTCTCCCCTGCATTTATAATGATATAATTTTAGTTCTTTGTTGCCTGACAGTGGATCCCTTCAATACCTCATGGTCACACAGGCTGGTGTGCTTCTTTCATGTGGGCTTTGTTGCTTCTGAGCTGGATGGTCACTTGTTTACCTTCAAGTCTTTGAGACCCCAGATGCTATATCTTTTGATAGCTGGGCACCATCAGCTTTCTTCATCACACTTTGCTGTAGCAACCATATCTTCAGTAATTTCCTCATGAGAACAAGTATCCAGTAGGGCCATGCTGACATTACTTTTGACTTAATTGCAAGGAACCATTTCCTTAGCTGCATGCTTCATTTCTAATTAAGCTTTGGAAATTGACAGAAGAAGGACGAGCAAACTGGAGTCTCAAAAAGCACACGGTGCAGTTGCAGCGGAACCTGAGTGAGCCTCTTTCAGAAGTACCAGCCCCTCATTTAGAATCTGTCACATGGAGCCACCATCCAGTCACTTATTCGCTCTCTGCTCCACTGCGCTCAGTTGGACTCTCCCTCTTCCACCCCAGTCATACTCACAGCCCAGAGAGAATTCTAGGGTGGTAGCAAGCTGGGCTGGAGACTGAGAGTAAGAAGTAGAGTGTCCCACCGAGACCAGTCTAGATGGGGAGAAGGACAAGAGTCAAGGTGCTTAAGGGTTAAAGGCCAGGGGCATTGTTGGAGCTTTGGGAAGAGAAAGAACCCCCTCAGCCTGGAGTTGTGAAAGTTCTGGAGGAAGTGACAAGGAAACGAGACCTTGAACCATGATGCGCGTATGTTCACTGTTTATGCCACCTTTCTCAGAGGGCTACTTACTGGACCTCAAATGCAGTTACAATTGTGAGTGAAAGCATTTGATCAATACGAACACTCTCATCTCAGCAGAGGGATGATCCTGCTTTCAGCCTTTACCTAAAGAAATCCCAGTACGCCCGTGGCTGCCGAGTCGTTGTTAAGTTGATTCCTGCCCATAGAGATGGTCAAGAATGAAGGTGGCAGCTGATCTTGCACGGTTGCCCAAGGGGGAAGGGAAATTACCACCATCAGCAACCTCTGTCCGGGCTGGTTTCCGTGAAGCCAGCCTTCCTTACTGGTTCAAGAATTCATTGCAACTCATAGTACTCATGATGACAGATGTTATTAATGCAGTGATTTGGATGATATGCTTTCAAGAAGGGCTCATAGGGAGGAAACACCATCCGTCTAGCACCATCCTCACACCTGTCTTTATGCCTGAGCCCAAGGCTGTAAGCCACAGTGGTCCGTCCCACAGAGGCCCTTCCTCTCTTTCACAGGCCATCTGCTTGACCAAGCACACTGTCCTTTCCCAGGGAGCAGTCGCTCCTCTGACTGTGTCCAAAGGAGGCGAGTCTTGCCATCCTTGCCTCCAAGAAGCATTCTGATTATATTTCTTGATGAGAGGTTTGTTGGTTCTTCCACAAGTTTATGCTATTGTTAAATATTCTTTGCTCGCACCATGATCCAAACCGTTCTTCTTCAGTCTTCCGGATCCACTGCCCAAATTCCACAGGTGCATGAGACACTTGAAGAGACAATGGCTTGGGCCAGGCACATCCTAGTCCACAAAGTCACCTCATTGCGTCTCAAAATGGTGCAGAGGGCCTGAGCCCCGGTGGCGGAGTGGTGGAGTGTGGGACTGCGGCCCACTGGCTTGGCGGTTCAAATCCAGCAGCACCTCTCCAGGAGCAAGGCTGGGCCTCCCATTCCCACCAGAGGGCAGTGATGCCCCCGCCCCCCCAAAAAAAAACTGTGAAGAGGCCTGTGCAGCAGATTTCAGCCATGTGTTCCTTAATCTTTTGACGGCTGCTTCTGTGAGCATTTATTATGCATCTGAGCAAGATGAAATCTGTATCAGGGCGACAACTCGATATGGGCAACAACTGTATTTTTAAAAATCATTTTATCGGGCACCCTTACATCTTGTATCACAATCTATACATCCATCCATTGTGTCAAGCACCTTGTACATTTGTTGCCCTCATCATTCTGAAAACATTTTCTTTCTACTTGAGCCTTTGGCATTAGCTCCTCATTTTACCTCTTCTTCTTCCCTCATGAACCCTTGATCATTTATAAATTATGACTATTTTTCCATGTCTTATACTGTCTAATGTCTCACTTCACCCACGTTTCTGTGGCCCATCCTCCTGGGACAGGGGCTATATGTAGATCCTTGTGATTGGTTACCCCTCCACCTTCCCCTCACCCTCTGGTATGGTTACTCTCAATATTCCTCCTGAGGGGTTTATCTGTCTTCGATTCCCTGTGTTTCCAGCTCTAATGTGTACCCGTGTACATGCTCTGATCTAGCTAGATTTGTAAGGTAGAATTGGGTCATGATAGTAGGTGGGAGAAAGCATTAAAGAACTAGAGGAAAGTGATATGTTTCAACGGTGCTGTGCTGCACCCTCATTGGGCTTGTCTCCTCCCCTTGACCCTTCTGTAAAGGGAATGTCCAATTGCCTACAGATGGGCTTTGGGTCTCCATTCCATACTGCTCCTCATTCACATTGATATGATCCTATCAACACCTCATGATCACACAGGCAGGTGTGCTTCTTCCATGTGGGCTTTGTTGCTTCTTAGCTAGATGACTTTATCTTTAAGTCTTTAAGACTCCAGAAGCTATTTCTTTTGATAGCCGGACACCATCAGCTTTCCTCACCACTTTGTTTATGTACCTACTTTGTCTTCTGTGATGGTGTTGGGAAGGTGAGCATGATGGAATGCCTGGTTAATAGACCAAAGTGTTCTTGCATTGAGGGAATACTTGAGTAGAGGCCCAATGTCCATCTGCTACTTTAATACTACACCTATAAATACATGTACACAGATCTATTTTCCCATCATTGTATATGTATTTACATATGTACATACCTGTATTTAGACCTCTATAAATGCCCTGTACCTCCTAGTTCTTTCCTCTATTTCCTTTCGCCTTCCTCTTGTCCTACTATCATGTTCAGCCTTCATATGAGTTTCAGGAATTCATCTCGGTTACACTGCCCTTGATAAAGCCCTGTCAGGCCTTCTATACCCTCCTTGTCATCTATTTTAGTCTCTGGATATGTTAACAGACCCTTCATTTCCCCTGCCTCCCCCTCTCCCGTGTCACCAAGGAACCATCACGTCAGTCCCATTGTTTTCTCTTTTGTATTGTTTATCCCACTTATTCTATATAGATAGACATGCAGAGACAATAATACGCACAAAAATAAGACAGGGCAAAGCAAAGCAACAAAAGAAGACAGCACCAACAACAAAACAAGAAAAGCCTAGAAATCATTCGGGGGTTGTTTGTTGACCTTTAGGAGTGTTTTCCAGTCCAGTTTTATGGGGTGCCACGTCCTGGCCCCCAGTCGATTCTTGGTATTCCCCAGGGACTTCATTGATCTGTTCCCCTTGCTATTCTGTTGCACACCCTTAGTGTTTTGCCTTAGTGTGGAGGGCTCAGATCGGGCACAATTCCCACACGGTGTCTCCAGTGTTGTCCCTTGTGCCGCTATGGGTCAGTCAGTGATATTGTGTCTTGTGGTGGGGCCAGCCCTATGGTCCTTTCTGTGTACTGGCTGCTCTGTGTATTGGCTTGGTGGGCTACATCTGTATTTTTCAAATAAATATTTACAACACCAAGATAAATCCTTCATAACTTCAATTTGTTCATTACATTATGCTACAGTAACTGACAATGTTTCAATGCTTGCCATGGCATTTGCAATGGCAGATTTCTTTGGCCACCACTTGTCTGTCAGTTTGTGGAACTGGGGGGGGGGCCTGTGTGTTGTTGGGATGCAGGAAGCTGAGTCGTGCCAGCAGGGTCACCCAAAGTGAACAGGTTTCAGCAGAGCTTCCAGACTAAGAACAGACAATGAAGAAGCACGCCGCTGTTCACTTTGGAGGAAGGAGCTGCTTGTAGGTCGAGGCACAGGACGAACAAAGCAGCTAACTGGTCTGAAGATCCAAAAGCAAGAGAGACGGTGGGACGCGCTGAGCCCTTCCTATCTCTGCCCTTCAATTCATCCCGTGTGTTCATTGGCTGTGCTGTCACAACAGACCTACCAATCTTCTGTGGCCATGTTGGCATAACAAACCTACCCATCACAGAGACAATAAACAGATTCACTCTACCAAACAGAACTAGTGATACATACGCTCAGGAGGTAGCATATGAGAATGAATCAGTGATACTGAAGGAAGAAGTTCAAGTTGTATTGAAAGCATTATCAAGGCTCCAGGAATTGATGAAATAAATATCAATTGAAATGTTTCAACAAATGGGTGAAGCACTGTAAGCAGTCTATACCAGCACATTTGGAAGACAGCTACTTGGCCAACTGAGTGGAAGAGATGCATATTTGTTTCCTTTCCAAAGAAAAGTGATCCAACAGAATGCTTAAATTGTAAAGCAATATCATTAATATCACATACAAGTAAAATCTTGCTGAAAATCATCCAAGAATGGTTGCAGTGGTACATTAATAGGGAGCTGCCAGCGATTCAGGCTGGATTCCGCAGAGGATGTGGACCCAGGGATATCATGGCAGAAGTCAGATTGATCTTGGATGAAAGCAGCGAAGACCAGAAAGATGCTTGCTTGTGTTTTATTGACTTCGACAAGATGTCCAATTGTGTGAATAATAACAAACTATGGAAAGCCTTGAGAAGAATGGGAATTTTAGAATATTTCAGTGTGATCAAGTGGAACTAGTACAGGGGTCAAAACCAGTGTGAGAACAAAACAAGCCAATACCGCATGATTTAAAATCAGGAAAGGTGTGCTTCAGATTGTATCCTCTCACCATTGATATTTTATGCTGAGTTGAGCAAATAATCAGAGACACTGGATTATATGAAGAAGAATGTGGCATCACCATTGCAGGCAGACTTATTAGGAATACGCAGATGAAACGACCTTGATGGCTGGAAGTGAGGAAGATATGAAACACTTGCTGATGAAGATAAAGGATGGAAGCCTTCAGTGTGGATCACCACTCAAATCCTTACATTTGGACCAATAGGTAAGGAACATCAAGAAAAATGGGGGAAAGATTATAGTTGTCAAGAATCTTGTTTGAATCCACAATCAGTGAACATGGGAAACATTGTCAAGAGATCAAAAGATGCATTGCATTGAGTAAATCTGTCACAAGACCACTTTAGAGTGTTGAGGATGCTAAGGTATGACTGACCCAAGGTATGACATTTTCAGTTGCTTCTACAGTCCTTCCTTCCTTCCTTCCTCCCATCCTTCCTTCCTCCTTCGCTTCTCTCTCTCTCTCTCTCTCTCTCTCTCTTTCTTTCTACGATTGTATCAGTGTGTCCTTTTACTTACAGTGGCAAAAGTAGTATTAATGAATTCGATCTTATGCAACATTCCACTCTCCAGGCAAGAACAGTATATTTTTTCTTGTTTATCTCTCCAAAGTCATTGGTATTATTTGTGCCTTATTCAAATATAAAAGGGCTGGTCAACACAGTAAAAATAGCTGGCGAAACCTCAGGGAATAAGAAGATAGCAAGTGCCACCCCTTGCCCTGTTTCTTCTCCTTGAGGCAGAGAACTTGTGGTACAGATGATGTGGTACAGAGGTGATGCTTTTGTGGTAGGCTTGTTGCCTGTCCTGCTCTTGATCATATTGAAGCTGCACGTGTTTTACCTACTAAACAGTATCTTAGCCCCTTGACTTTTCCATGGATGTATCCATTAACATGCTGATAGTTTTGTATATCGCAGGGTGGGGAATACTGGCAAAGGTTTCCCTAATAAACAATAAAGGATAACAGCGACTAGAGGGGATGATATCTAATTTTCCCATGTGGAAATCCATAGAAAATGTTCTTTGTTCATCTTTTAGAATAGCAAGAAGATAAAATAGTTCACTTCTTATTGAGCATCAAGACATATTTCATCATACTGCTAGTCTTTCATTTTTCTTCCGATGGGTATATTTTTCAATATTGAATAGAAAAGTAGTGTCCTAGACAATACTGAGAAGAATGGTTTACTCCATTCTTACTCCAAGGAATATAATTGTCAGTCTCATTAATTTTTATGTGTGATTTATAAAAGACAATTAAGGACAGAACAAATAGCCTTTATGTTATAACATTTGGATTCCCCCCCCCTTGTATTATAATAGAATTTTGTGGTTTTGATGGTTGTCATATTTGGAAAGGATATATTTTCTCATTATCTGTTGTTGAGAATGCTTGAACTAAATTGCTTTTTATTTTTAGAGGGAAAATTCTGTTTTCAAAATTAAATCCATTAGAATCTTTCAGATCTGATGTTTGTTGAGTTTCACTCCTAACATATTTCAGGTGAGTGTTAACTGATAACTGTCAGGACATAGTAATTAGATTGGGAACTTTGGCAGTCTTGATTCATTGGCTTTACATTTCAATGAGTCAGTTAAACATGTCTTACTTGGGTTTTAATTTCTTTGATTTAGAAAAGTAGAAAATGAAGTCAATTACATCTTCAAGTAGGAGGATTGTTGGGAAGCAGCAAGATAATACAAGAAAGAAAATGTTTTGAAACTGATTGTGTGGCGCTGCTTAATGTAATTGGTCTATGGAATGTTACGATATCTGTAAGAGCTCCAGATAAAATGATTTTTTTAAAAAGGAGAAGAAGTGCTGTGGGCAAGAGTTACCAATCAGGTTTTTCTCAGGGTAGACAAGAATCTGCACCCTTGTCAGGGCTTCTTGGGAAAGCTTCCTTCCTGTACATTTCTAGGCTGGTCTGTTCTACGGGTAAAGGTCAGAACTCAGGCTTTTTATTCCCTCTGCTTTTTTCAGATCTTTGCTTGGAGAGGGGTTACAAGAGCATCTGGCTATATGGTTAGGGTTTTCCATAAACCAAATTAGGCAGTAGCTTGGATAACTACGCTACGAATAGGTGTGACTTATGCCATCAACTTTATCCTAGTCAATACCTTGTCACCTTTGCTTAATTCATGCTGTTGAACTACATTGCTAAAGTAAGAGAAATATCTTTAAGGGTACATATGCTCTATATTCCATCAATGTAAGTACTCTGGCAAAGTTCTGTCCTTTACTCTGAATCCCTCAGCTGAATTGTCATCATCTGATATTCAGTCCTTGGAACTTAACCCAAGGGCCTCTCATCTAACCCTATTAGCAGCAGCCTATTGCCTTGCCTGGTGAAGCCTTGGAGCGTGTAGGAGATTAACTCACTCAACTGCTGAACAAAAAATTACAGGGCCAAGTTTACCTAGAGGCGACTTAGAAGAAAAGTCTGGCAGTCTACTTCTGAAGCATAGGTAATTGAAAATCTATGGACTCCAGTTCTCCTCTGAGACTCACAAGCTCACAGTGAATGCTATGGCGTCACCTCAGTGGCAATTCGTTTACAATGCTCTGACATGCTATTCTATGCACAGGCATTGTCAGCATTAACTGATGGCAACTGGTGCAGGGTTCTTCATCACAATGGACTAACAGTAACGTGGAGGAAGCAATTAGACTTCTCTCAGGTTTGGGTTGGTCATTTCCCGCTAGTGTGAAACCATGCGGTAGCTCATGTTTAATGTAGGAATCAATATTGTGAAACTTGTAGAAAGTACTTTAGAGATCTCTCCTGCTTTGCTTGAGGTTTTTGCTCCAAGAACAGTAGAAAGTTGGAGATTTATTCCACCTTGATTACAAGAACAATGATATTAAATGTTACGTGGTGCCTGAACCTGGATTGGGCAATTAGGAGAATGTAGGACAAAATTGTGTTGACTATTCTAGATTCAGTGTGAGCTCACAGGAAGTACCAAACAAAAGATTGTGGATCACAAATAGTTTATGAGAATGACTCTATCGAAGGCATGAAATCCTGCTAAAACAAGGCAATGTACATTCTCTGGGGATAACAATGTATCCGATCCAATGAATATTCATGTTTCTTACATGCATCCAAAAACAAGATAATAAATAAGAAAACATGCAGAAGAATGGAGACCTTTCATTGTGATCTTGGTGAAATATATTAAATATAAGAGGATTGCTAGACAATCAAACCAATCTGTCTTGGAATAAGTATAAGCAGAATGAGGCTTAACATGATGGTGGTGAGACTTCATCTCATGACATTTAGTGTATCATCAGGAAAGACCTGACCTAGAAAAGGGCATTATATTTGGTAGAGGGTCATTGAAAAAGAGGAAGTCTATAGATGTCTCTCCTTAAGGAGATAGATCAGAACAGTGATATGTTAAGAGGGGGTTCTCTAGAGAAACAAAACCAGGACACTTATGATTTCATATAGTCCAAACTCACTTTTGTGGGACAGTCACTATGCTCAAGGTTCTTCCAGTTTACACCTGCTGCCACTGGAGGTCTAAGGCCGAGGAGGCAGACCGCAGGATGATGAGATGTCAAGGCAGCACAGAGGCCCTCAGTGCAGCGTAGAGAAGCAGACCAAGGTGGAGCACAAGGTGTGGCGATGCAGTGATGAGAGGGACAAGATGAGGGGATCCTGGCTTCAGGCAGTAGACGTGGCAAGGTGGGGCGGCACCACAGCATGGAGCAGCATGGCTCAGCGATACAGTCCACCACAATCCACAGGTTGTCTTGGCTCGCAGGTAAGACGGCACACGTGTAGAGGCAGAGCACTCACTCAGGAAGTAAGCCCGTCCAACCACCAGGGAGAGAGGAAGATGCTGTCTTGAAGAGCCATTTCTCTAGACTAGATGCTAGGTCGTGCCTCCAATCAAGCTGCACCTGAGTCACAGGCTACATGTGTCTCAGCGGGACAGGTTGGCATGAAAACCCTATCATAGTGGCTACAGCGATGGGGTCAAACAGCATCTGTGACGACGGCACAGAATTGGGCAGCATTTTGTTCTGTTTCACTTGGGATCACAATGAATCAGAACTGAGTCAACAAAGGAACCACTGGGTATGGCAATATTTAGACATGACACACATCGGAGGATAGTAGTACAATTTTCAAAGATGAAACAGCTGGTAGATGTCACAAAATTCTTAAACTTCAGCACACAGGTTTGCCTCCATCAATATGATTACATGGCCCATGACACTCAACCGAGTGCCAAGTCTTCTCGTTTCTTCTCCTACTACTCATTAATTATTTCATTCTATCTTATTTATACCTCTCCCCCTTTCTATTTCAATTTTTAATCCTTTGTTTCTACTACTATCCTCATGCTATTTATTAGTTAATTTTACATGTCTCAATTTATTTACAAAATCTCTGTGCTCTGGCAGAAACGTGTCATTGGTTCAAATATGAAAATGACTGAACCACGCTGATAATATGTGTAACTGATCTTTCATGAAAAATCATTTTCATGTTCAAGTCTATGATTCTTCAGTCTTCCTAACCCACTGTATTCTTCACCATGGTTCAAGTTGGGAAAATGAAGGGGTGGGCCTAGAAATGGACAAGGGAACGAGCAGCAAAGTAATACTAGTATTAATCAGTACATATTGAACTTGTCAAATATAAAACTTCTGTCTCCAATAATTTATTAAGCATTTATAGTTATCTTACATTGATTACTGTATGTATCATTTTGATGAAAAGACCAGTATGAGGCATGAAGTAAAGAATCATAGAATTCCTCAATTTTCCAGTAGAAAATTATATTGTTTGTGTATTTAGTATCCTGGGAGCAAATTTGACTCAATAGAATTATTAGGAACTGATTAATCATTTCATAAAAGAAAAAATCAGATGTGGTATTTTATGCGGTGTGGGTAGGTGCTATTTAAGTGTGACTTGCTCATGACTCATCTGACACAGGCATACAATGAATGAAGATAAGCTGAAAGTTGCGCTACATGAATGAACTCAGTACATTGTTTAGGAATCAGCATTGTGGTGGAGTTTTTGCTCAAAAACTAGCAATTTAAGTTTCAGGAGGCTTTATCTTGAGGAAAAAATCTGGGTTTTACAGAAAATATCTTCTTAAGCAGAGCTTTCAGATCATTGACCACATGATCCAGCATATACATCTCCAAAAATAGAGTACTTCCGAAGTAGGCAACTATGCCAGGGACACCTCCATTAATTATACACAATCTTTTCAACCATTTCAAAAATATTTTTGATGCTAGTGGGTCTTTCTGTTTTTCCAAAAATTTTGGAGATTCCATGATTGCTGTGAGTTGCTCCACAGGAACTTGCAAATCCCTAGCTAATTTTTCCAAAGATGCATCATCCACCCCAAAGAGGGCTCGATATTCATTTAACCTTTTGTCCATCTTCTTCTCATTATAACTAATCAAGTAACCAACCCCCGGAAATTCAGCCAAACCTGCCTTAAATAACGACTCTAACAAGATCTTCTGTCTCAGACAAGCCCGCTTATTTTCAATGACCTCTGCAGTAATGTTGGGAAGGGAGAGCATAAAGAGATGATGCTTTTCAGTAGAGAGATCCCTGACTATTGTGTTCATCAGGACTGGGAAGTCATACTTAGATGCATCGTCATTGGATATCAAGAAGATTTGGGGTTTCTCCATGTTAATCTGTCTAAAACCTTGCAGACAACTCTTTCGAATTTGTTCCAAGACTTTTACTTCATCAAAGGTTTTTGGTTTATGCTTCTGTTCACTCTGTAAATCAATATCTATCTTGGATCTAACAAAATAGAAATGTTTTCCCATATATTTGATTGCCTCAGCAAGTTTTGCATCAATATCCTTGAAGCGTGTAGAAGAAATAATAATAAAGAAGTCATACTTGCCAAAGTTAACTTTCTTCAAATATTTCTCTGGTGGGAAATTCATGGTACCAATTCCAGGCAAGTCCCAAAATATCACATTGGGAAACTTTGGGTGTTGATATTTCCTTGGCTCCATAGTTGTCTCTACCACCCCAATGTCAGCTGCTTGTTCATCTCCTGGCTTAAGATCTCGAAGGGCATTGATGAAACTAGACTTTCCTGAACCAGACTCTCCAGTCACAGCAATGGTCAGAGTGGCATTATTGATTTCTTTTAACACATTGCCAATTAGAACACCCATGCTGTCAGTCTGCCCGGCTTCCAGTTTTGATGTGATCAATTTGATAGTTTCCTTAGAGATGATTTTGTTCATATCATTGAAATTTGCCAAATATGCTTTCATGCTAGAGGCCAAATCTTGATGTTGTTTAGTACCGGAAGAGAACCATTGACCCATGGTGCAGAAAGGCCCTAAAGGGAGGAAGGGAGAGGGAAGTTAAAGAAATCTCTGCACTGGAAAGAGGTCTTTGGGGTTGCCTCTCATCTAAATACCATGCTTTCAGTATGTTCTAACATAGTTTTGGTACATTATGGTCTTATCTTACTGAAGATATCTTTATGGAAATTGTAAATCTCATACACAGTGTAAGGAGAATACTTAATAAACTGACATTGTCTGTTGACCAACTTCAAATCATCCACTTACACCCAGCCTTATTCTTATAAGCCCCACTGAATACATTTAAAGCAAATCCAAGGACTGAGCCCCTGTGGCGTAGTGGTTGTGCGCGGGACTGCGGCCCACTGGGACGGAGGTTCAATTCCAGCAGTGGGGCTGGGCCTCCTACTCCCACCGCCGGAGAGCAGTGATGCCCACAAAATAAATAAATAAATAAAGCAAATCCAAGCTAAACTATCATTTTATCTATGAATAGTTCCGTCTATATCTCTAGAAAATTAGAA
Source organism: Nesogale talazaci (assembly GCA_004026705.1). Taxonomy (NCBI): domain Eukaryota; kingdom Metazoa; phylum Chordata; class Mammalia; order Afrosoricida; family Tenrecidae; genus Nesogale; species Nesogale talazaci. The sequence goes on from PVJH01025298.1 coordinate 12,650, forward strand.
ATGTCAATTAATGTAATCTTCGTACCATTATCACATTGAAAATATAATAAAAAATACCTGTCCTCAACATTCAATCTTTAACTAAATTTGTCCTACTAGATGGACCAACATTTTTTTTTAACACTTTTGGTTTGAATTAAGTCGCCAACAAAACCCACACACTGTATTTCGGTGAGGCATTTCATGTGGGGCATTTGTTTTCTTTACACATTCACCATTCTTGACCTTGGAACCTATGTTCCTTAATAAATTTCTCCCAGGAATATTATTCAAAAATAATATAATACAAAGCTTGTTCATTCAAGTCTCAGTTTAGACTCATTTACCTAAGGCAATCTTTCAACATATTCTAGTTTTCCTAGTACCTTTGTCTTCAACTAAAAACACCTTGGGTGTCTCTGTGGCACAATTCTTCTTTCCCACTTTGGGGGCCCAGTTTGATTTTCCATCAAAGAGCTTCATGCACAGCCATCATATGCTCCAGGTGTAGGTTTCCCTGTTGTTATGATGCTGACCACTCTTCAGTGGAGTCCCCACACTAAGATAGTCACAGGCAGAGATAGACATTGATAGTGTCCATCACAATGGGCCTCATGGATGAAGTAACGTGTATGCCTTCTAGTGGATAAAATGTATCAGTCAAAAGAAAAAAAAGAGATAAATTCAAATTAGTCATGGTTGGTATGTGTGGTCGTTAGATGATTTTATGTCAGCTTGAATATATATAGAAATGTAGGGGTGGAATCCAACCTGTTAATTAGGTCACAGTCTGATGATGTCTCTTTGGAGCTGTAGCCTTCTTGTTACTGGGAAAACCTGGGAACCTCCACCTGTCTCTGCCCTCTTTCCCCTCCTGCTTGCTGGAATTCTGACCCTGACCCTGAGAGCTGTGGGTGCCCTGCCATCCATGTTTTCACTGACCTCGGATCCACAAAACTTGCACCCACAGACCTGTGATCTTCCTGCATGCTTTGTGATTGCATGTGGTACGAGAGTCTTCAGAGTGACTTGGGGAATAGTACCAGACAAATGAATGTGCGTTGGACTGGCCTAGGATGCCTTCTTCATATATGATTACTTCCTGATGTACAGCTTTTTAAAACTTCATAGGCTTTTATAGTAGCTCTTATACATAGATGAATGTCACTGGATTTGTTTTTCTAGACAACCTGACCTAAAAGTATGCTTCCAGGATTTCAGTTGAGTTAGTAGTCACACTCCCTTGTTAATATGAGAGGGTATCAAAACATTTCTTTATCTATTCATTGCATATTCCTTGAAACATGAAGCCCTGGAATTTCTGGGCAACAGTGAGGCATATTACTCTGAGAACAGTTCAATATCACTGAAGTTAGACATATATTTAACCATGACTAGATTAAAAACATTAGAATTCCCAGACCTTCTCCCTTGTTAGTTTTGATACAGCACACAAACATGTTAGAGAACTCCAGATGGCAGAAATTCAGGGAAGTCTTAAGTCAATAGTCCATGAGAAAATCAGACCCCTATTCCCAAAGACCTTCAGACACCTAAGTCCTGTCAGGAACCCTGTCGGTGACTTTAGAAGAGGATATTTGGCATCAAGTTTTTAGAAAAGAACTCTGACCTAGATTGCAATATTTGGATCACAGTCTTCTGAAAATGGCTAAAGCATAGGACTAAATGGAAACAAAGAACAGAAGCATAAATGCTCACTGGCGAAGTGCAGCCAACTTAAGTTCTTGCAAGCAGCGAAAGGATGCAACCAGGAACCAGACATCTGGCTCTACTTGCCCAGGACTGCACCAACTCCCACATTATTGAACGGAAGCCAACGAGGTCTGATATCCCCCTGACCTGGGCAGCGCCCTTGTTTGAGGTGCAATGTTCCCACACAATTGGTGAAGTCTCTCCAACCCAGCAATGCCAATATCATGAAGATTTATTTTCACATTTTCCTCACATCTTCTATTTTCTGGTATTTTCCTCAGCATGTTTTTCTTCACATTCCCTTAGAGGACTATAAGGAAGTGTCCTTTCCTGTTTTGAATGCCCACCCCTACCCTTTTCCAGTGGAAGGTGCATTCCCATGGAACAAGGGTGGCATTCCATGCAGCCATGATTGCCTGCACATGCTTTCCTCAGTACTGTGCTTCTTCTTTTTAAATTTATGGTTATATTTTAGCTTCCTAGTTCATTCCTTTACCCATGTCCTTGTTTTCATTATTTTTCTTTTTTTCTACCTATTCCTACACCCCATACTTTGATCTTGCTGAGTGTATGTGAGTTTTCCCCACATAGACAGTCAGCAGTGCCTAACCCTCCATATACTCATGATAATCAAGTCACATATTCAATTCGTCATGAGTGCAATTGAAAGGGGAAAACATGGTTCCTGAATATTAGAGAAGAAAAGATGGTTGGTGATGATTTTTTAGCAAGCTCAAAATTGAAATAATTATTTTCTCTTCTTCTAATACTTCCTCATACATGAGTCTATAATATTCATTAAAGAATGTGGGCACAAACCTTGCAGTCATTCTTGGTCTCTTGGCTACCTTCAAAACCTTTATAAAATTTCTCAGGAAACTCTGCCTGCTCTATCTTTAAAATATGCCCAGCATTTGACCACTTACCAAATGGGTGCCACTCTCCTTGCTCCAAGAAATCACCATTTCTGCCTAGGATAATCCAGTTGATCACTAACTTCTATCCTTACCCTTTAAACTAAGTGGGCTATCCAAATGTAGTGAATTATTTTCTTACCACAACTTTAGATCATCTCATTCCTCACCTTAAAATCCTTAGGGAATATCTCATGTACTCTGGGTAAAGTTATTTCGAGGCCATACAAAATGCAGTCACCAGCACAGCACACCTTTTCCACCCGCTTATCAGCTGCAGGCATGCTGCTCTTCTGGGGCTCTGCTCTCACCTCTGGGTCTTTGAACGACAGCTCGTTTTTCTGGATTGTCTCCCCTCTAATAATCACATGAAGAATTATTTCGTTTCCTTCTAAACAGTATTCCAAGGAGTCCTGTCCACAAGTTGAACTGCTAATTACTCTGTTTCTTTTCTTAAAATCCTTTATTGAGGACTCGTATAACTCTTTCAAAATCCACACATAAGTCCAGTGTGTGTCAAGCACCTTTGTACCTCTGTTGCCCTCATCCCTCTCACAACATTTGCTTTCTATTTACGTCCTTGGCATTGGCTCCTCATTCTTTTCCCCTCCTTCCCCGCTCTGCCCTCCCTCATAAAGCCTTGATAATTTACAAATTATTATTACTTTGCCATGTCTTAAACTGTCTTATGTCTCCCTTCCCTCGCTTTCCCATTGTCCATACTCCAGGGAAGAGGTTATAGGGAGATCCTTATCATCGGTTCCCCCTTTCTACCCCACCTGCCCTCCACCCTCCCAGTCTCACCAGTCTCACCACTGGTCCTGAAGTAGTCATCTGTCCTGGATTCCCCATGTTTCCCCTTTCTGTCTGTACCAGTGTACATCCTCTGCTCTAGCCAGATTTGTAAAGTAGCATTGGGATCATGATAGTGGGAAAGAGGAAGCATTGAAAACTAGGGGAAAATCGTATGCTTCATCATTGTTACACTGAATCCTAATGGGTTTGTCTCCTCCCTGCGATCCCTCTGTAGGGGGAAGTCTGTTGCCTATAGATGGGCGTTGGGTCTCCAATCTTTACATGCCTTCATTTAGGAAAATATAATTTTTAGTTCTTAGCTGCCTGGTCCCTGAACCTATTGACACCTCATGCACACACAGGCTGGTGTGGTTCTTGCATGTGGGCTTTGTTGCTTCTGAGCTAGGTGGCCACTTGTTTACCTTCAAACCTTTTCGACCCCAGACATTATATCTTTTGATGGGCGGGCACCATCAACTTTCTTCACCACACTTGCTTATGCACACCTTTGTGTTCAGTGATCATGTTGGGAAGGTGAGCATCCCAGAATTCCAGAGTATTAGAAAAAAGCATTCTTGTGTTGAGGGAGTACTTGAGTGGAGGCCCAATGTTCATCTGCTTCCTTAATTCTTACATATACATATAAGCATGTAGATCTATTTCCCAATTCCTATATAAAAATATACTTACATATGAACATGCCTGTATTTAGACCTCTATAAATATCCTGGCCTCCTCATTCTTTCCTCTATTTCCTTTTACTTTGGTCTGTTCCCACTGTCATTCAGGTTTAGTAATTCCTCGCTGTTACATTGTCCTTGATGAAGCTGCACTAGCCATACTGTGACCTCCTCTCCATTGATTCAGGTCACTCGTTCCCCAGGCCCTGGGTTAGTTGTGCCCCCTTACTTTCATTCTCCCACTTCCCCTTCTTCCAGAAATATCAGTCCCATTGTTTTGGCTTTCAAATTGTGTATCTGACCTATCTTATCTAGATAGACATGCAGAAACATTAAGAAGTGCAGAATGCAGGTAAAGCCAAAGAAAACAACACAGGAAGACAACACAACAAAACAAAATAACAACAACAAAAAGAAAGCCTTTGACAAGAAGAGAATTTGATTGTGGAGTCAAGCAAGACACAATCCTTGACAACTTCAATCTTGTCTCCATCTAGCATTATGCTAATTATTGGTTGAGTTGTGAGGAATTTGGCTTTTTTTACATTTAGTTTTAGTTCATACAAAAGTTGTGGTACTTGATCCTCTTCAGCAAGCACTTCAAGTCCTCTTCAATTTCAGCAAGCAAGCAAGGGGTGTCATCTGTCCAATAAAGGTTGTTAATAACCTCCTCCAATTGTGATGCTGCATTTTCTACATATAATGCAACTTTTCTGATTATCTGTGTAGCAGATAGATGGAATAAGTGTGGTGAGAGGATACAAGCCTGCAGCATATCTTTTGTGATTTTAAACCATGCAACATTCCACTGTTCTGCCTGAACAACTGCATTTTGATCCATGAAAAGTTCCAAATGAGCATAGTGAAGTGTTCTGGGATTGCCGCTTTCCTCAAGACTATCCAAAGTGAATTGTGGCACACACAGTTCGACAATGATACCCCTTGTTCCAAGTCCTCTTCTAAATCCAACCTGAAACTCCCTGTCAATGAAATGTGCAACTACTGTTGGATGATCATTAGCAATAGTTAACTTGCACATCATACTGATTATATTTTTCTATCATTTGAACACTCTGTTGGGTCTCCTTCCTCTGGAATGGAACAAATATGGATCTCTTTCAATTGGTTATGTAAGTAACTGTTTTCCAAATATCATGGAATAAACCCGTGAAAGCTTTCATTGCTTTATCAGCCAGTGGAATCATCTCAGTGTGTATTCCTTCCATTTTTGGGAGCCTTGTTATTCGCTAACGCTTTCAGGGCATCTGAACTTCCTTCTTTGGCACCGTTGGTTCTTGCATATATTCTATCCCTTGAAAAAGTTAAATGTCAACTTGTTCTTTTTGCTGCAAGCGACTCTGTGTATTCTTCCTGCATCGCTCAATATTTTGCTTATAGAGTCTTTTGATATTGCAACTTAAGTTTCAATTCTTTGTATGGCATACAGTTTAGGATATGTTAAAAGTGTTCTCCTCGTTTGGGGATGTGAAAATAAGTTACACACAACCCTCAGAGGAGCTGGTCAGTTTTTCAGTCTGGCGAGGTCTAAAAGGAGCTCTTCCAGAGACAGGGAGGGAGGAACTCACCACCACCTAATGAGATGGGAGCAGGGGCATCCTTTGGACTCAGGGCCCTGCACGGGGAAGCTCCTAGAGCCGGATACAGAGAGAAAGAGACCCGATCACACAGCATAGTGAACGGTAATGAAAATGACGACAAGCAGCAGCAGACCAACAGTGACAACAGAGGAAACCATCCGGGGAAGGTCTGGTGGGCTTCCTAGCCTGAAGAACAAGAAAGACCCGCACATTTGGGCAGGAGCGTTGTTAGCAGAGTGGGTGTTTCTGGGCACTGGCTTTCCCACCAGTGAAGCTAGGACTTGCCACCTTTACCTGAGAAAGGTTACAGTGGGGCACAGTGACAGATGGCCAAAGGAGCCATTCTGAGTTAAAAGTATGCCATTTTTTATAACTTTGATTCATCAGCGTTCATTTCTTATACCCATCCCTAGAGAAGATTAGAAGGTAGGTGAGATGATGAAAGTGACAGGGACCAGAAGGGGAACAGGCAGGATGGCAATGCATCCCCGGGGCTGGCCTATGCACACGCAGGACAACCCCTGACCTCGACGTGAATCCCTTCTACATGGAGCTTCCAGATGTGATGCAGTCAAGGCCTGAATCAGTCTCTCCATAAGAAATAACTGAAAATGGATTAATCTGAATTTGACCACTATGTTTTTACCCTAATCTTGGCTTTTATAAAAAATATAACCCAGAAATTTCAAAGGAAATAAGTTCACAGTTAAATAATATAATGTAAGTAAGAAACAAAACATTTAAAACGTTTTTAGCAACTATGGTATGACCCATACCTTGAGATGGATGGGGAATCCGGATCTGTGGACACGGATGTGGAGAGGAGTTATGAAGGGAGAGAATCATTGTTTGGAAGGGGAATCCCCTTCCATAAAATACACTTGTAGCTGCTTTTCAGATTTTTTTCCTTCGCCTTTTTTTTTTTCTTTTTTGGGCATCACTGCTCTCTGGTGGTGGGAGTAGGAGGCCCAACCCCAATGCTGGAATTGAACCTCCGTCCCAGCGGGCCGCAGTCCCGCGCACAACCACTACGCCACCGGGGCTCAGCCCCTGTGCCTTTTTTTTTAAACTAGGACCTGGCTGGCTTTCTTTAGATCACACACACACACACACACACACACACACACAATTTGTCTCATGTGACCTGCTGTTGGTATTTCCTTAACTGTTTTTTAAAAGGGTTTGTCAAATTGTCATCAACATTATTGAAAATACAGCAAACCAGTTCCTTATCATGATGATTCTTCTCAAAAAACTTTTTCTTAGGACCCATGTTTTTTTAAAATCTAAAAACAGTACAAAAATTCACAAAACAAAGACAATCATAACAAAACACTTGGAACATAGCCATAAAAGGGTTAAACCAACTAACAACGTGAACTAATGAGAGACCTAAACACATCTGTTTTTTTTTTTTTTTTACAAAAACCATGTGTTCCTGGGCAGATTCTTATGTTTTGTTCCAGCTCTGATGCCAAATTTCCTTGACATTTCACAGTGAAATCCAATTATGTTGGCCATTTATAGAGGTCTAAATACAGGCATGTACATATGTAAATATATTTATATACAATGATGGGGAAATAGATATATAGGCATGTACTTATAGTTTTAGTATTTAGGTAGCAGATGGACATTGGACTTCCTCAATGAAAGAACATTTTGTTCTATTAAAATAGCATTCCATGGTGCTCACCTTCCTGACATGATCACTGAAGACAATGTGTGCATAAGCAAAGGTGGTGAAGAAAACTGATGGTGCCCAGTTGTCAAAAGATATAGCATCTGGAGTCTTAAAGACTTGAAGATAAACAAGTGCCCATCTAGTTCTGAAGCAACAAAGCCCACATAGAAGCAGCACACCAGTCGGTGTGATTATGCGGTGTCAAAGGGATCAGGTATCAGACATCAAAGAATAAAAAAAAATCATATCAGTATGAATGAGGGGTATGAATGAACTCATATCAGTATGAGTATCAGTATGAATGAACTCATATCAGTATGAGTTCAGAGTGTGGATCCAACGCCCATTTGGAGGCAAGGGACATTGCTGACAGAAAGGTACTGGTAGGAGATGAGCCAGTCAGGGTGCTGTGTAGCAATGAAGAAATATACAACCTCCCTCAAGTTCTTCAATGCTTTCTCCACCCCACCCCGCCCCCCACTCTCATGATCTCAATTCTACCTTGGAAATCTGTTAGACCAGAGAATGTACACTGGTTCAGATAGTAATTGGAAACACAGAAAATCCAGGACTGATGAACTCAAGACCAGTGGTGGGAGTAGTGATACCTGGAGGGTGGAGGGAAGATGGGGTACAAAGGAGGAACCAATTAGAAGGATCAATATATAATTTCCTCCCTGAGGGACAGACAACAGGCTAGTGGGTGAAGGGAGATGGCAGGCAGTGTAAGACATGACAAAATAATAATAATTTACATATTATCAAGAGTTCTTGAAGGAGGGATGGGTGGAGAGGGAAGAAGGGGGAATGAAAAAGCTGATACCAAGGACTCAAGCAGAAAGAAAATGTTTTAAGAAAGATGACAGCAAGAAATGCAGAAATATGTTTGAAACAATGGATGTATGTATAGATTTTTTTTCAAAGAAATTTGATTTTGTTGAGTACTGATGCAGTTGAGTGTGTAGTTCTCCTGTCATATAAGGCTCTGCAGTGAACTCTGGAATTCCAGGCAGAATAAGCCCAGCAGTCTCAGCTGTCTGAGAGCAGAGACATGGGGCCTGGGAGGAACTGAGTGTGGAAACAGTGATCATGGTTCTCAAGCAGTAACATATCTGACTTTCAGCCAGGAAGATGTGTGTAAAGAGTAGGATAAAGAGAAGTGGAACCTGCAGGTGATCCTAGAAGTAAATGCTGCTGTCCCATCTCCTGAGGAGGGAGAAGGCACGCATGTGCCATCCAGCATGATGCTGCAGGGCAAAAGCAGGTTCACACCCTGCATCTCCCTGCCTCTGCCCATCTGCCTCAAGCCCATGGAGTCAAGGTGCGCACTCCCAGCTTTGCTCTAAGCAGCTTCTCCGTTGAGCATGGAGGAAGACCGTGAGATCACAATCGTGCTAAAGGAACCATCTCTACCTTGTACTCTAACAACGTTAGCTGAAAAGCCTAGGTTTTCTTCATCCATACAAGGAAAGATGATCAAAATCCATATCTCACACACACACACCCCCAAAACCAAAAATCACTCCCCGATCACAGAGCTGCCACACAGAAATGCACTGCCAGGTAGCTTGCTCGCCCCTCGTCTGGAGTCCCTGGGTTGTGAGGATGGGAAGTGGTCATGGGAGTGGACTCACAGAGATGACTTGAAGAGCGCGTGGGACTGAGCCCCCACAGGCCCCGCATGTCTTGAATTGATATGACAGCTGGTAATGCGGGGTATCTCCCTGGGGCAGCGCTAGGTAGCACTGGTGGCACTATGGTGAAGCGCTCATCTGCTGACTGTGCTCTGACCCCATCCAATGGTGTACTGGTTCGATCACTGTGGTCCAGGAAGGATTATCCAAATATCCAAATGGCCCTTGACAGAACCTCCCCTCCCCCACTTCAACCACCCCAAGAGCTTCCTAAGGAAGGGTGACATGGTGATTGGCTCCTGTGAACATTGCAATAAAAAGGTTCTGTTTCCATTGTCCTTTGTTGCACGGGGTCACGATAAACTGGAAGCAACTCCCCGGCTGCAGGGAGAGCCAGGAGAAGCTCTTGGAGGCAGGCCATGGATTCTGCCAAGGTCCGTCTGGAACTCTGAACTGTGTTCGTGGGCCATACTGCCCGCCCTTTGGACTCACCTCGGATGGAGGGCTGGCGCGCTTCTCTGCGGGCAGGCGTACGCTGCTGGCTGGCGGGGAGGATCGCGTCGCACTCAGATGTTCCACGCTCCCTGGAAGAAGGCAGACCATTGGTAAATTTCACTACATGAAAATCTTTGCTTGAAACAGAAAAAAAATTTCATCCAACAAGACTATCAGGGGGTGATCAATCCTCTGATACACTTACAGCAAGGGTTCAACAGGCAGCTGTGCAGCGATAATTATTCTTTATTATAATAACTCTATAGAGATCATGACAGAGAGAGAAAGTAACAATAAGAGTCATACATCACATCATGGTAACACGCTCACCTCCACCCCATATGGTGGTTCACGTGGAGATGGAGGGGGAGCGGGAGTTACATGATGAGGGTGAGGAACCGAGAGCGTCCGGCGCTCAGGGTCAGCAGCGATGGTCAGGAGTGAGGGTCACGAACATTAATTTTCCCCATTTAAGTAGCCTAACAGAGCACATCATTTCTCTAGTCACCGGTCAGGACATGCCACAAGCGGGGGCCGTAAGGGCTATAAGATGATAATGGTTTAGGGATAACTCATGACTAAGAGGAGAGAGATGTGATAAGGAGGGACTTCAGATTCCTGGGGGTAGGTGGACAGGTCTATATTGTTAAGGGTCATTGACAATGACTCTTGAATCCTACCCACAGGCCTTGAGGGAAGCAGATCACTATCCTAACTTGAGTCATGCAAAGCCTTCAGATAACTGGGGGCATCAGGGAAATCAGCTATCTTAGCCTCATCACGAGTCAGACAAAGACCTCATAACATTGGGAGTTTCAGTGAGAATGGTTAGCACACTAACTGTTGGTAAATTGCTTGCTTAATATTTTAGAGTATAATAAGTGTGGAAAAGTTCTGTCTTCATCCCACACAACTGGATTCTGACTCATCGTGACACTGAGGACTGGTAGAGCTTCCCTCTCTGGGTCTCTGACACTGATATTCAGGAGGAGAGAAGCTCATCTTTCTCCCGCATGGTGGCTGGTGTCTTGGACCTTCCTGAAGCCCCCGACCATACAGTCTACATGAATAAATAATGACAGACATCAAGGAACCAATCCTGATGTCGTCTGTCAGAACTGCCTAGACCCCAGCCCAAGCTCTGAAATATTTTGTCTCCAATTTTCATTGAGAGAAAGGAGACATTTTTGGTTGGAAAACCTTGGGAATTGTGCTGCAGTTACCAGATAATCTTGTGCCTGAGTGATGGGGTCACGGTCGTTGAAAGCACAGGAACTCCCTCTGCTGTGGTCCAGGAGTCTGGTCTCTTCTCCTGACATCCACACCCCACGCTTGTCTTATAAAGCCATCAAAGCCCTGGCAGGACCTGACACCCACTGACCAACTGGGAAGGAGTGAGGAATTAGTGTCATCCTTTAATGGCCTCCATTTCCCAGAAACAGAAAGTGAAACTGCACTCCTATTTCCCCTGTCTGACAATTCTAATAATATGCTGTGGAAGGGGAGGCATATTGCTTTGTGGCTGGGAACCTGAGGAAAACACAGACCCTGTCTCAGGACAAGCTGTCACACGCTCCTGTGAGAGCCATGAGAGTGAGCGTCTGTCCTGCCCTGACTCCGCATGGACAGTTCAGGCAAGGTTCAGAAGGAAGAGCCAGCGCCACTGAGTCAGCACACCCCGAGGGGTAGGTCACTCTCTCAAAGCCTGGAAGAAAACAGGTGGCAATCTCAGGTCTCAAATCACTGCTTATTTTTAGTTATTTTGTCAGTATGTTTATGGAAGAGGTCTTCAGTAAACTGCTGACCGACAGGGAAAAACTAGACCACCCTTGAGGATAGAAACCCTGAGGGGGAAAGCACCAATGTTCTCTACCCTGTTTTCCAGTTTGGAAGAAAATACTTCATCTCTCTGCTATCCACCACAAAACAAACCAAAGGGAGGGATAGTTGGCTCCCACCTTGAGCAGGGAGACACAGGGTCAGCGGTTTGAATCCATTTGGTATGCTTGGGGAGGAAGATGAGGCTACTTCTGCAAAGATCATGGTCTCAGGAACCCAAAGTCCTTCCCTCATGTGCTCAATGGTCCCTGTGATTCAGCATGGACTTGGAGGCAAGGAAGTGAGAGAGTGACTGTCCTCTAAATGACCTCACGGGGTTGTGCTTCTCCACTGGATGGATATTGAGGACCTGGGGTCATAAGACAATAGTTCAATCTAATACAGTGCTTATTGTGGTCATACAAGATTTGTTTGGACCAGTGAAACAGGGTTTTGGCAGATGTTCTGTTAGAGGTTTCTTAGAGGAGGACTGTTGTCAGCATTGCATCTTTCAAGCACATGGAGAAGGTGGGAGACCCTCTCAGATGAAGACGTAATCCCTGAGGGATCTATTGAAAGGCTCAAGATAAAAACCCTTCAGAGAGGCTGGGCCTACGGAACAGGAGAATGAAGCACTCCCATCCCCTTTTATCTCTCTTTTCTCTCTGACTTTATATCTCCTGCTTTCTTTACCAAACTATCCCCCACCAGTTCTCACTGTAATATATTCAAACTACATGGATCTTAGCTGAGAGTGCAGAATACCCAAAGCACGTGTCTGTGTGTTTTATTGACGACTGTGTTTCTGATGACAAAGTCTGGGTAAGCTTGAAGAAGACTGGGAATTACAGGGCACTTCAGTGTCCACATGAGGAGCTTGTACGTGGACCAGGAGGCAGTTGTGGGAACAAGACAAGGGAGGGCTGCATGGCCTAAAATCCAAACAGGTGCGCACCAGGATTGTCTCCTCTCACTATACATATTCAATCTATATTCGGAGCAAATTACCCGAGAAACTGGATTACATTGAGAAGAACAGCCCATCAGGATTGGAGGAAGGACTCTTACCCTCCTTGCATAGGCAGATGACGTCACCTTGCTTGCTGAGAGCGAGAAAGACTGGAAGCGAGGCTGATGAAGATGATGGACTGCAGCTGTGTGAAGAAGGCCACCAGCCTCACCACCAGACGTGGGAGACATCATGGTCAGGTGAGGAAAAGGCGGGGGGGCCAGAATGTCCTCTTACTGGGCTCCACAGTGAAAGCTCGTGGAAGCAGCAGCCAAGATGTAAAGTGTTGATCTGTGTTGCTCAGTGTGGGCAGAGTGTGCAATTAGTCAACATCATTTTGCTGCCATCCAGAAATTTACAGGTTAAAAAACCTTAATGGCCTCCATAGCATTCTCCTCAGTTTCTTTTTTTTGAGGGGGGGCATCACTGCCCTCTGATAGTCGTGGGCGCTACCCAGCTCCTGAGAGCCGCCACTGGATTTGAACCGCCAAACCCGCAGACAGCAGTCCTGCACTCAACCACTTATGACACCGGGGCTCAGCCCCCTCCTCAGTTTCTTGAGATAGGTGAGTATTTGGGCAGTTTCTGAAATGCTTTCAATAGTTCCTCTTCCCTGCTTCATTTGTCTCTGGTCTTGAATTCTTGATATAAGCAGTGACGTTGGCACAGATGGCCACCCAGCAGTGTCTGATTCATCTGATTCATCTGGGTGTTTTCATGAAAGCTTTAACTTCTGAGGATGTCATGGGACTTCATAGAGAAATTCTTCGATCTTATCTACATTGGTTTTGACTTCATTGTTGAAAGTTATAAATAACGGGTGGGTCCCTGGAGCCAAGTTCTGCAGGTCTGCATGAGTCCTCTCCAGGTCAATAGTGGAGACACTAAGTCCAGCTTCTTTGAGCCCGAGAATCACACAGAGACTCTGGGAGAGGGGGCAGTTCCCTGTGCTTCCACCCTCACTGCCAGCCTTGACAGAGAGCTCTCTGACAGGCTCCTTGTCCTCCCCTTCAGTCCTGCCAGGGGCATCGACAACACACTGCTGGGTTCCCCAGAGGGCAGGGCTGCTACCCAGGACTGGGGCTCCTGCTGCTCTGGCCTCCCTACTGAGGTCCTGTGTCAGGCTTGGGGTGACCACACCTCCAAGCACTGTCCCCACATGCGCTGAGCAATTCTCCACCTTCTTTGAAGCTTCTGGAACAACTCTTTCAATATCGCAGTGGAGGCTTGCATTAGTCTTTCATTCTCCCAGTTTTGGACAGGCTGCATGAGTTCTCCCTTTTGGGTTTCTATCTCCGTGTCTTTGCACATTTCATTATGCAATCATACTTAGCCGTCTCTAACTGCCTGTGAATCTTCTCTTCAGCTTTTTGCATCATCCTTTCTTCCATTTGTCTCAGCTGCGCTGCCATTAAGAACAAGTTTCAGAGTCCCTTCTGGCATGCACTTTGATATTTTCTTTGCTTCCTGTCTTTTCAATGACCCTTTGCTTTCCTCATCAGTGATGTTCTTGACATCCTCCTGCAGTTCATCAGAGCTACTGTCATTCGTGCTCAAAGTGGCCAATCCCTGTCTATTTCAGCTCACTAATGCCTAAGAGGTAGATCTTTATGTGTTTCATTTCATTTTATTGATGACGCTATCAAGTTTATTTGGACGCGAAACAGAACCGGAGACCCAATTGGAAGTTGTAAGGCAGGCTTTATTTGGGAAGCTTGCGGACAAGTTCAGCAACTCGGGGTATTGAGATGATGAAGCCGTGCCAAGGGAACAAAAGGAAAAGTTTTATAACCCCTTGACCGGCGCAGCTGTTAATCTTCAAACGAAGGGAGTGCGCACACAGCTGGGTTTCGTAAGGGAGACGGTCGTTAAATCTATCTAAAAGTCGCGGGAGGATGGGAATGCATATCTTTTAGAAACAGACACACACCTTGATTTCGAGTACAAAGGATTTCAGGAAATTGTAATTAGGCACAGGGAGGGTTTAGCAGGAGTGAGCTCTTGAGAGGTGAAATGAAAGTGCTGCACCTAAAATGGAGTCTCTTGTGCCAAGAGCAGACAACCGCCAATGTTCCTAGATGCCTCTTTTGTACAATCCAAGTTCCAGTTATTAATTAATGTGTGTAATGACTTCTTCTCATTCTGTGTCTTCCTCCCTCAGCAAGGCAGGTCCTGAAGCCTTTTCTCCCCACGGTCAGCACGGCCAGCTGCACTGTGGGGAGCAGCACATCCTTGGTCCTGTGCTGAGTGCTTATCTCTGAGTGTACTACCTCCTTGTCCATAGGATTTTCAGTGGCCACTTCCTCTGAAGTGGACAGCCTATTCCTTCTTCCTAGTCTGCTCTGCAGAAACCTGCTCACGTTGGGTAACCTCGCTGGTAAAGAAACAGCAGGGGCAGAGCGTCCAGCATCACAGCCCCACACAAGTCAGAGAAAGGGGCAGACTGAGGGGTGGTTTCCCTAGACGACTCATTTCATATGCTGCAGGATGGCAAGCACAGGAGTTCTTGTTACCAGCACCCACATCTGAATCCCATGCATGATCTTCCCCACCATTTCTGACAATGTTACCTGTGGGAGTTACAGAGATGATGGCTAGAAGAGCCACATCCAGCAGTTTGCTGGACAGCAGGGAGTGCATGTGTGTTCATGAAATAAGGTGCCATCCGGGTGGCTGCGGAGATGAAAGGTGAGCTAGGGGCTCTGGCTAACTGCTGGGGAGGAGAGAGATCTGGGATTTCAGACAAGGCCCGCAGTTGAGTGACAAGAACAGAGAGCAGCTGCGGCAGGCGCTCTGTGCTGAGGGCTCCCTTCTGTAGGCCTGTTAGGGATGAGGGCTGGGACCAGTTGCCCAAGGGCAGGGCAGTGCTGGGACCAAACTTGTCCCAAGTGTCACCGTACTCCTAGGGTCCAGGGATGAAGGTCAGCAGGTGCACAGGCTCATGGTCAGCATCTGAGGACATAGTCTGGTGGGAAGTGAGTGCGTGCCTGCACAGGGATCAGGAGAGGTGACAGGAGCTCATTGCAGAATTCCCTGGCCTGGATTCCCCTGCGAGCTGTAAATTCCTCTGCTGCCCACTCTCCTGTAAGGGCACAGTCTTCTGGGACAGCAGGCCCTTGGCGCATCCAGTGACAAGCAAGTGAAACCCTGTCTGCCTCTGTCTGGGAAGCAAAGTCATTTCCTGGAATTCAGACCAAAGCTTGCTTTTGGTTTCAGTTCGCTTCCCCTGGGCGGCCCGGGGGCGGGGCCAGGAAAGGACTGGCTTTTAAAGGCAGAGGAGGGAGAGCTAGGGGACTGCAGGAGGAGGAGAGCTTGCAGGCTGTCCTTTCCAGAAGCTCTTCCCAGGAAAGCTCCAACCTCTCTCCAAAGCATTCACATTCTTCTGAAGGAAACTAGGTCTGGACTGGATCCTTGCACAGACCTCGAGGCAGATTATCTGGTCTCCAAGGAAAGCAAGCCCCTTATAGACAAGGGAGAGAAGTGCCCCAGGTTTTCCCTGGATAGAGCCACCTGTCTGCTCTTAGGAACTGGTAAGTTAGAGGGCGGCTGTGATGGGACTTAGTTTAATGACAGGGTGCAAAAGCCTGGATGGCTAGGATAGCTGAGCTTGGGGTCTTCTGATTTTGTTTCAGAAACAAATTCAGGTCTCCCCCCACCTTGACATTCTTTACCCACAGGAGCAGACCACCCTCAAATATTGTAGCTGCTCTAAACCCTACCCGCTCATCAGAGTGGAGGCAGTGTCTGCCTCTCACCTGAGTGCTCACACACTTGGTCCATCTAATCACAGGACCTGGCTGTGATGGGGGCCCTTCCAAACATCTTCTCTCACTCAGAACTCTTTAAATATTTCTGCTCATTCCATTCAGCACACCCACCTCTGAATGGGTCTGAAGTCTTTACAAGTCCGACAACCATTTTCTTCAACACAAGATTTTCAGTAGAAGCTGCAAGAGGCAGAGATTTTAATTGTCACCGCAAATTAGGGAAATAATACCCAGTGAGGGGGAACTGGTGGTGATGACAATATAGGGATCAAAATATCACTTAAAGTAAGTGTCTGAACACCCAGTAATAATCAGCATATGAAACGGTCAATTAGATAAAAATCGCATCCCTCCCCTTCTGTCTAGAAAAGAAAATCAGGGAATTATTCTCATGTGTTCAAATCTTCACCCATTAGCTTGTTTCTTCTCCATAAGTGTCTGTTTCACCATGATTCAGATCTAATCAGATCATTTGTTTTATGAAGTGCAAGGAGGATTAAAGAAGACAAAGCAAGAGAAAGACAGATCTCCAAGACAACTGCCCCAGTAAGCTTGGGTAAGAAGACAGAGACAGGAGGGCAGCCAGAGGGGTGTCGGCACCACAGGGAATAAAGAGACCAGAAAGTCTTCATCCAAAGGACTCCAGCCATCAGCCATCACAGCAAGTCTGTGAGGTGAGTAACGTTACCACTTCTGCTTCAGAAACCTGTTCAAATTGCATGTGGCTGAGCTGCTTCTGACACTCAAGTGGGACTCTGAGACCCACTCACACCAAGGAATGGGAGAGAGTGAATACAAGCTCTGAATGTTGCTTCAACAGGTGCCTGAGGATCCTGGGTCACAGTGAAAGGGGCTCCCAGGATCAGAGGCAAGCAAGAGTCCTCTTGGGTGATGCACATGGAGAGGGGTGGGATTTGCCACAGAGGAGAAGGGGCAAGAAACAGCACCTCGAGGTCCCCGGTGACTGTGCAGCCTGCCCTCCAATGGCACAGGGCTGTCTGGGCTAGAAGCCTCCTGCAGCTTCACGGCCAGCTCTGTGACATGAGAGAGTGGCAAAGTACCCTGTCACAAAACAGAAGGGGCTGGGGGAGGGCTCTCAGAGCTCGTGCTTCACTCAAGGGGATGGCCCTGAATTATAAAAATGTAAAGATTCCGGCTGAGCCCCAGTGGCATAAGTGGTTGAGTGCAGGACCGCGGCCTGCGGGCTTGGCGGTTCAAATCCAGCGGCGGCTCTCAGGAACAGCGCTGGGTAGTGACCACGACCACCAGAGGGCAGTGATGCCCACCCCCCCAAAAAAAATTTTAAAGATTTTTAAAGATTTAAAAATTTTAAGTTGCATGAAAAAAGAGAGATTTTTAGAAGAGAGCATACCAGAGCAACCATTCTTGTGCGTTTGATGGCCCATAACCTTCTTGCGGTTAGGTGCTCACTGGCAAGTTCCCACTCATGGGGAGCTTCCTGAAGGTGAATGCTCTGTGGCAGAAACCACTAAGACCAACCCAACCTCCTCACCCATCTTTCTCACGGAAAGCTTTAAATCTATTCAGAGGTTCAGCTAACCAGAGAACCCTACATTCAATATGCTTTAATATCCATTTTAAAAAACTTTAGTATCAATATGGTTCTTTGCATATATCATCACAAGTTAAATGATTTTACACACAGAGAAATGCCTCATAAATTCGTTTGCTTACTGAACTCTGTGACTGATGGACTTCTGCATTGTTAACTTGGGCACGTGAAAACGTGGCACTTATTTTAACAGGACAGATCCTCATTCAATGCAAATATGAATGCGTACTTTCAAATATTTAGGAAAATATCTGGGAAGCTTTCTGTGGCTTCAGTATTGAAGAAAAGGTTTAGGCAAAGCCAATAGTTTAAGAAATTACTTATGATTTTCATGAACAAACATCTTACCCAGAGAAAAGGAAAAGTACTTTTAACAATGTTAATAAAATTATTTATTTTATTATAAATCCTCACTGGGATTCTTTCTGAATTAAATATGTATATATTTGTATGAATAAATGCTTTATATATATATTTATAAATAATTTATATATGTCTCAGAAAGAACACCAGTGAAGACTTCTATATCCTTAGAAGTGAACTATTTGCCTTAGGAGCGGATGCCAGCTTCACCCCTGCCACCTCAGGCGTGGTCTTGCAGTGCACTGAACGTGGGCAGCCTTGCTCGTTCCCTAGGGGTGGATTAGGGAACTCTGCTCAGCGAGCTTCAAACCAGGAGTGAGCCTGTAGGGGAACTTGAGACACAGAATGGAGGGCCGACCCCTCAGCTGCAGTCCTGGTTTGAAGGTTGGTCCTTGGCACGACCAGCCTCAGAGCGTTCGTCAAGGTCTCACTCGCTCCTCCTCCCAAGGAATGTGCACGTCTTCCAAAGGAGAGCTTGTGCTTGCCTTGCTTGTCGCCCAGTGATGTTGCTGTAGTCTGGTTTGATGATTGAAAACTTGGAGTTTGGGGTCTAAGTTGGATGACGTGGGTGTACCCTGTTTTCCCTGGTCAGCTGACATCCCCTGAACGTCCACCTTCTGAAGGATACTCCCTTGCTCACGGCCATGGAACAGGCATCGCTGACACCTCAAGCTCCAGCATCAGCATCCTTTACCTGTGTCATGCCACACCTCAACGATGGGGGTATTTTATCCAGTGCAGAGTTCATGAAAACTCAGGCGGCTTTGGAACATGGGAACTTGCTGGAGGTGGTCTCTGTTGCTATGGAGGCGGTGAGGAGAGTGTCCAGCACCCAAGTCAACATTGCTGTGACAGGGGACTCTGGCAATGGCATGTCCACCTTCATCAACGCTCTGCGGGGCGTTGGGCATGAAGAGGAGACCTCCGCTCCCACAGGGGTGGTAAGAACCACCCTAACTCGTGCCTCCTACTCATCCTCTTCTTGGCCAAATGTGGTGCTGTGGGACCTGCCCGGCAGGGGGGTGACCCCCCAGACCTTGGAGGACTATGTGATGGAAATGCAGTTTAGCCAGTATGATTTGTTCATCATCATTGCCTCTGA
>PVJH01025299.1:0-31701 GCA_004026705.1 Nesogale talazaci
AAAAAAAAAAAAAAAAGAGTAGAGTGCTGCTCTAACAAATACCTTACCTGGAGAAGTGGTTTTGCATTGAGGCAATGAGTATAATCTGAAGGAATTTTGATCTGCTTCATAAGAAGCCTAGACTGACTTAAAAAGATCCTTTGGAAAAATAGGGAAGTCACAGGCTTCCTTGAGGTGCAGTCACAGACAGAGTGAAGAGTACTCTAGACAAAGTCGGGATCGTCTTATAGACTACATAGGGCGCTCCCACAGAATCCACTACAAATGTGCATTTACCTTGTGCTTCTGGAACTAAAACTGGCAGAAGGGGGCATACAGTTATGTGTTCATTTGGCAAAGTCTTAGTTGGGAGTCTCTTGCCCAGTCTCTCTCCAGTTTCCATAGGCCAACACTGAAATAGCAAGCCTGACAGTGGGCACTCCCACCTTCATGTCAGGAAAGAGGACACCTGACTCAACACCCAAAACGGACCCAATGTTATGAAGCTGCTTCTCACAGCAACCCTCTAGGGCAGACCATGGACTTTCTGAAGCTGTAATCTTCCTGGAAACAAACATCCTCCTCATCTTTCTCCCTTGGAACAGCTTATTTCTCTCTCTGATCTTGGGTTTAGCAGTCCTATGCTTAACCACTGCAGACCCTCAGGTCCACCCCGAGGGGCCTAAGTTCGTAAATATGGATATTGAGAACAGGGAACTTAATGGCTTTCCTCGCATTGTCACAAATGCCGGGGGGGTGGGGGGTGTCACTCATGCGTTAGGCAGTTAGGTTGTTAGGTTGGTAAAGATTCTGCCTTGATTTTGCAAGCAGTGGGTAACTTCTCACAGCAGCAACTTGGCTTTGTCACGCTGATTGAGCTGGCATCAGCTATGGTAACCACCACGCAAATGAGATTTCTGTGAAATATGTGCCAGTACTGGACGCACGTATTTGCCTGGCCCTTGTCAATCTGCTGTCATTCTCCTCAGGGTTTTTCGATTCACTTCTTTGCCACACAGCCAGTCTGGTTCTAACAGGCTAGAGCCTGGAACCTAGCTGGAGCCCACCACTCCATGAACCCTCGCTCTTCTTTCTTATTGGTTGTGAGACCCCCATTTTCTGTCTCTGTGATGGCTCTTTTTACAATTTACAGAATGGCAAGATTTACCAATCTCCTTGTTAGGGTTTCATACCAAATATCAGACAGTTCCTCAAAAAAGTTGAACATGGAACTACCCTTGATGGGCAATCACACAGGAGTACCAGGCCCCATATTATAATTAGCAAGCTATCTAATCTGCTGCGCGAACCATGAGCACCTCACATACATCTCATTATACAGAGTCACGATAGGAGCCCTGGAGGAAGAATGGTTATGTGTAGGACTGCTAACCACAAGGTCAGCAGCTTGAAACCACCAGCCACTCCACAGGACAAAGGAGACTTTCCTCCTGTGAAATTAGTCCTGGGAATGCACAAGGGCGATCCTACCCTGTCCTACAGGGCTACTATGAGTCGGTCTGACTCAATGGCAGTGATTTTTTTTCTTTTAACTGAGTCATTTAGTGAGACAGGAAAACTAGAATTAAAAGCGTCACATTAAATAATTCACAGCATTAGACTCATTTATGAGATAACCAAATATACAGAAGCCAAACATTATGAATTTCACCAAACACAGGTGATCTGTTTTGGAAAAGGATAATGAAAACAAGGGCACTGAATGAAAAACGAAGACAATATAACTGCATTGTAAATGAAGAAGTATGTTACTGAATGTTTTGGCGCACATATATTCATCACATTAAAATCCACACACCCACATACCAAAGCACTCTCTCCTAATGAGAGCAGTCCACTCTAATCAAGCTGTCCACAGACAGTTGGATCATAGCAAGTCTCTGACTCAGCGGTGACGAGTCATGTCGGCTTTGGAAACCAGAAGTCAATCTTACTGAGCCTGTGCATAATCTCTATCCTTGTCACCACTCAACTCACGACAGAAATGACTGAAGAGGGACACTTAGTAGAACCCACAGCATGAATTATCCTATCAACTTGAGTGCTAAAATCTTTTTCTGCTGAGCCCACCTTTTAGGTGAATATTTCCCATGAAACACAAATGTATTTATTATTTTTACCCAGATAGATCTATTCACCTGTCTCATTCTGACTGCCTTGTCTGAGTCATATTCAGACTCCCAAAGCCCAAGATTATCTAACACAACTAATGGTCATAGCATGCGTCAATACAGGCAGTTGCTAGTTTATGCATACCTGACTTGGGACAAATTCTGTCGTTAAGTGCCATTGAGTCGGCTTCAACCCGTAGTGACCATAGGCATAACAGAAGGCAGGCCTGTCCTGTGCCGTCCTCACAATTGTTCCCATGCCTGAACCCAGGGCTTCTGCCTCTGCCCCTCCACTTCACCAAATATGATGTCCTTCTTCAGAGACTAGCCTCTCCTGACTATATGTCCAAAGTATGTAAGACGAACTCTTGCCATCCTTGCTTCTGTGTTTGCCCTTTTAGCAGTCCATAGTACTTTCAATGTTCTTCTCCAGCACCAAATTTCAAATGCATTGATTCTTCGCCAGTCTTCCTTATTCAATGTCGAACTTTCATATGCTATGACACAACAGAGAATCCCATGGCTGAGGTCAGGCGCACCTTAGTCCTCAAAGTAACACTCTTGCTCGCCTACACTTGAAAGGTCTCGTGCGGCAGATTGCAACTGATCATTTCATCTCATAACTGCTGCTTCCATGAGGCCAGGCCAGAAAGGAGGAGGAGGAACAGTTTATTCTGTGATGCTGGGTGAGATTCACTGGTCAGATAGTGGGGGCCAGTGAACTCGTGCTGCCAAGGAGAAGGGGAGAGCAGGGAAAGGGATGGAAGTATCCTGAACTCCCGGGTGAGGTTCACGGGTCCCCAGCTGGGGGTCCATGAAGTCAAGCATATATGTGGTGAAGTTTTTAAGCTGGTTGGTCAGGAGGGTAAACGAGAGGGCAGGGGGCAAGAGCTGCAGCTGCAGGGGCTTAAGGTGTCTCCATCCATGGAATTCTGGGGTAGGGTGGTGTCTTGCTACAATCCTTACCTTCATCAGCAATTCCTCCTCGCTTTCCCCAAGGATATGTCATATGCATACTAGGTTAATAAGCCTTCCTCCAATCCTGGTTGGACAAATGATGATCATTGCTGATGTCAGAGGGATCTTGGTTGAAAGCAGAGAATCCGGAAAAATGCTTACTTGCATTTCATTGACTATGTAAAGGCATTTGACAGAGTGGATCATAATAAACTGTGGATAACCTTGAGAAGAATGGGAGTTCTGGAACACTTCATTGTGCTCGTGCTGAAAGTATACATGGATCAAGAGGCAGTGGTGTGACCAGAGGAAGAAAATACCGTGCGGTTTAAAAGGAAAAGTATGTGTTAGGTTTATATCCTCTCACCATATTTGTTCAATCTGCATACTGAGCAAATCATCAGAGAAACTGGATTATATGAAGAAAAGTACAGGATCATGATTGGAGGAAGACAAATCCTACTTGTTCTTTAATATAAAGTGACCAGACATCCCGATTTTTGGAAAGAATGCACGTCAAGCTAGGGGACGGCAGGAGAACGGGAAAGGAATATACCCCCTCAGCCCCCTCCCCCCAGTCAATGGTATCCCGCTTTACCAATGTTAAAATCTGGTCACTTTACTTTAATACTAAGTAAAGTTGTCATCACTTTGAAATGACTGAATCAATTCCAAAAACCAAAGATCCAAACTCAGTGCCACGGAGTTTGGCAGTAAATTCTGATCCATGGCGACCCTCCAGCACGGACAGCGAGGCCCCTGTGGGTTTCCGAGACCAACTCTTAATGGGAAGAGAACTCTCATCTTTTTCCATTGGAGCTGGATTCAAACCCCTGAAAAGTCTCTTCTTGCAGTAAGGATTCCAAGGTTGTAAATTGTTAAAGTAGGAAGTCTTACTTTTCTCCTATGGAGAGCCTACTGAATCATTAATTGTTTGGTTAGCAGTTCAATGCTTAGCCGACAGAACCTTTTCTTAAACTAAACTAGATAAGAACCATATGCACCTGCTTTGACTCACCTATTCTACTTAAAGCCACATGGACAGGTTGCATTCAGCCCACTGGAAGAATTTTCCTCACCACTCTCCTCAGAGGAGTTTCAGAAAGGGCATCTGTCTATTTCCAAGTAGAAAGTACACGACATGTTCAATCATTTGTAAACCAGGGCTGGGTTTTCTCTTCCTCAGTAAACTGCTCGGAAGAAATTCTTCTTGAGGCCATAGATGCAGAGTGGAAGAGAAGTAATGCAGTAGGAGTAGAGGCCACAGCCATTTGGACCCTGCCCTCATCTGTTTTATTTGTGTATTCAGGATCTACCTGGATCATATTTGTTACATAAGGAGACTGCAAAATTGTTGTGGGAAAAAAGAATGAGAAAATGAAAATTTCCTACAAACATTTTGAAGTTCCATGGCACATCACTACATCTGAAGATGGGATCCTGGTGCAACACCTAGCTTCTGAGGTTCGGTATGGCAGACAGCACCCAGTTTATGATAAGCAACTCGAGTTACATGGTGAGTTGGTTGCTTGTAGTTATGCACAAGCATCCTTTACTAAAGCCCAGTAGCAAGCCAAGAACTATCTAAAAACATGAAAATTATCCACAGTGAGTGTCAGGGATTGGCGCCAAATTCTCTAAGTCTGTGTGAATGATCTATACAGGTTGGGAGCCAAAAGCTCCAAATACCATCTTTATTGGCCCTGATACTCCAAGCACCACTGGATCTGCTGGATTCTATAACATAAATGGAGCTGCTTGCCCAACAGTCTGCACTTTTTGTAGAGCCTAGTCCCTGAGCTCAACTCCAAACCACTAGGTATTTGCTTACTCAATATATCACCTGAAAAATGAGGACTACTCAAAGAGGCTGTCTGCTGTTAACACTTTTTTCTTCCTTGTAGAAGCGGGAGATACTTATCCTTCACATGGAAAGTGATAGTGAAATTCTGACACCAGTCTTCCCATTATTCTTCTAGGTTGGCCACAGAGAACCACGAATATTACTTGTACTTAACTCACAGATGATATTTAGTTAAGTGGTTTATCTAAAAAGTATCAGGGAATAACTCACTATCATGATCAGCAAATATGCAGGCAATTTGAAAGAAGACTCTTTCAAGGAGAGAACATATCTCTCCCGTCTTTATACAGGACAGTTCTCTCAGCTCCTATTGGGTTTGCAAGCACGAAGGCTCTTTCTTCTCGCTGCAGGCAGACCCCTCTTCTCTGTGTAGGCCTCCTTTTAGTCCATCAGACAGGCTCCTCTTGCCCCCTTGAGAACTAGCTCTTTTCAACCATCTTAGGGCAGGCATCTGTGCCTTTGGCCTTCCTCCTGTCAGCGTTTCCACTGCAAACTGACACACACACGCGCACATACACACACACCCGCTATAGTGAATATAGCAGTTTTGTTCTGAAGAATGGATACACTAACATCCAGGTAGTTTCAACCATCACAACTAACTCTGCCAAAGAGCCCCATCTGGGCTTGCTGCCACCGGCTCTGCTACAGACTCCTCTGCTGGCATCTTGCTCTCTTCAGGGTTACCCTTCTGGTTACACTGTCCCCATGAGGGATAGTTCTCTTAGAGGCACAGCCGACTTTTCTTTGGTGACTATTTGCTGTCATTTGACCCCTGCCACACAGGATTCACTTGTCCCCACTGCATTGAAGAATTCTAGTTCTAGAGCAGCTCTCAGTTATCGTTTCTAGCTTACACTCTAGAGTGACCAGATTTTAAGCGGGACATCATTAACTGGGCATGGGGGGTGGGGTGGGGAGTTTCTTGATTAAAAATTTGGTCTATATGGATCAATGAAAATTTTCATACAACGCAAAAATAGTATTGTAATGTATTTAATTTTAAAACGCTGTCGAAGTTGTTTACTTGTTAAAAAGCAGGACTGGTCACTTTAACTTAGAGTGCCCACATACGTCTTTTCGGATCCTAGGATTTCCCTTATAAACTTATTGCTCAGTAGTTCTCAGGCTTGGTAAAGGAGTATCCTCAGGATCTTGCAGGGAGGGTAAGTCTTACATCAGGGGTGGGTAACATCCAGGCCGTAGGCTTTAAAATGCCACAAACAGCCAAGACAGGGGTGAGTTCACTAAATATTTGGCCAGTATGGCCCTTGAATCATGCTATATATATCCCAAAAGCCCTTAGCAGAAAAAAGGTTCTCCACCCATGTCTCTAAAGATAATAAATTGAAAACATGCGTAATTCATTTGGAATGCAGCACATCTTGTCATGGATCACACTTGGGAGCTCACCTTTTGGATCCTGCTGGATTGAATCTAGAAACAAAGAGAGAGGCCTGCGGGGACCAGCAGTGCCACAAAAAGCAATTACTTCAGGGAAGTGTTGAGATGCTAACTGTTTAAGACTGGTTGTTGAAAATTACTAGCCACCCCAAAAGAAAGATAAAGCTATCTGTTCCCACAGTCAATCTGGAGGCAACTGGACATCCCCTTACAGAAGGGATGTAGGGAGGAGATAAGCGGTCAGGGTACAGAGTAGCACTGATGAAACATATAACGTTCTTCTAGTTCAATGCTTCCTCCTCACCACTGTCATGACCCCAACTCTACCTTACAAATGCGCCTATATCAGAGCATGTGCATGGATGGGTACCGATAAGAGTTGAAAACACAGGGAATCCAGGACAGATAAACCTCTCAGGTCCAATATTGAGAGTAGCGGTACCAGGAGAGTAAGGATAAGGTGGGGTAGAAGGGGGAACCGATCACAATGATCTCCATATAACCGCTTCCCAGTGGGACAGACAACAGAAAGTGGGTGAAGGGAGACATTAGTCAGTGTAAGACATGAAAAAAAACAAAACAAAAAAACCCCCGACAACTATCAAGGGTTCATGAAGGAGGAAGTGGGTAAGGGAGAGGGGAAATGAGAAGGTGATACCAAGGACTCAAGTAGGAAGAAAGTATTTCAAAACTGATGATGGCAACAAATGTACAAACGTGCTTGACACATGGATGAATGGATGAATTGTGATAAGATTTGTAAGAGGTCCCAATAAAATGATTTAAAAACAAACAAATAAACAAGACTCTGCTACACACAATCCTGGCTCCCTTGTAGGACAAGAAACGGGGCCCAGTTGCTCTTTCTGCTGCTGTTTTGTGTTCTAATGCTTCTACACCTCCCCCCTCTTCAAAACAAAGCTTGCCACTATTCTTAAAATTCATACTGTATTGGGGTTTCCTCATTTGTAGGTATACGTAAGGACAGGGGGAACATATATACACTACTTTACAATTTTACTCTCAATTTATTTTCTATTCCCTAACACACCACCAACTCAGAAGTTACCAACCCACAAGTGAGACAAAGCGCCTGGACAAAGCTCAGAACCCAAACAAACAGCCATTAACAGCTCTCTTGCAGCTTATATCAGTATTATTTCTTAAATTTTCACCTCTGGCCCTTCCTTCAATTGCCCTCTCTCTAATATAAATATCTAAATTGTTATTTCACAGCACTATTAGTCTATCCTTTAGTTTTTCTCTTCCTCTTGTCAAACCTTTTCTTTCTATAGTTTCCTCATAAAACCAATAGCTGACACTATTCTTACATTTAAAAAAATAAAATATTAGTATCCATTAGTACTCATTATGACAAACAGGCATTTTTTGGATCTACTGTCTCTTCTTTTAAAAACCTACCAAATATACTACATGATTCCTCCCATTTTTTTGTTCTTCTTTATTAGCCTCTTGCACTTTCCTTTCTCCCACAGCTAACACTTCCTCTCCCAGTCTCTGAAAGTTCCCTTAACGCCGAATCTAACACTACCAGCCTCCTCCAGAAACTTAACACAACTTTCCACCACCCCTCTACTGCACCACCTAACAGCTAACCACTCTCACGTTGACACCACCTCCCTAACACCACAAGTAGTGTCAGGGAAGCAAGAGAAGATATCGGTGCATACACAAAGAGAAGAGAAACGGAAACAAATAACTGAATATCAACCAGACCTAAATGTGTGAGAAACTAAACAGGTTATGGATTTATGAGAATAAGAAATTAAAAGAATGGGGCTGAGCCCCGGTGGCGTTAAGTGGTTGGGTGTGGAACTGCAGCCTGCGGGCTTGGCGGTTCAAGTCCAGTGGAGGCTCTCGGGAGCGGTGCTGGGTAGCTCCCACAACCACCAGAGGGCAACAACAACAACAACAACAAAGAAATTAAATGAATGATGACTGCACTTGTCCAACAGTTGAAGGAAGCATCTGAAACAATCGAAAACATAGTTACTTCACCACATGCGGAAGAAGAAAAACCCCAAACAGAAACACACAAAGCAAGCACTACAATAGTAGAATTAAACAATACAATAGAGGAAGAGCATGATGCTATAAAGGAACAGAGAAACAGAATTGACGATATGGACACCTGAATTAGCAAGCAAATCTATATATTCAAACCTAAAATACGATCAAATAAGAAAGAATGCTAAAGAGACTGAGAAAAGCTTGAGAACAATGGGGGACACAATCAAGAGGAACAACCTGAATATTATAGGGATTCCAGAAGAATTGTAAGCAAAAAATCTACTCAGAGAATTGACCAAGAGCTCCCACAAGAAAAGTTTCCTCAAGGCTAAAGGAGGAAGAGATAATTGACTAGCTCAGAAAATCAAGAGAACCCTAACCCGGAGAGTTCCCCAAAGGAAAACTCCCTAGCATATTGTATACAAATTGTTTAACCTCAATGGCAAGAAAATAATTCTAAGAACAGCCAAAGAAAAAAAGATCAATTACATTCAAAGGGTCAGCAATTAGAAAAACCTCAGACTGATCAGCAGAAAGCAAGCAAGCAAGAAGACAATAGAGTGACGTATACAAAGTACTAGAGGCAAAAAAACTCAAGCTATAATCCTAATTTACACCATAAACTTGCATCTGAAACACAATTAAAAGAAAAATAAATGGATAAATGTTACTGAGCAATGTGGAAACTGTCATGTAGAGCCCTACTCTTCCATTTGAACTTTCATTAAAAATCACTAAAAGACCAAATTCAATTAAGTATCATTTTGTTTTGCTTGTTTTTTTGTTCTTTTTTTTAGGGACATCATTGCCCTCTGGTGGTCATGGGCGCTACCCAGCACTGCTCCTGAGAGCTGCCGCTGGATTTGAACCGCCAAGCCCATGGGCCTCAGTCCCGCACTCAATCACTTACACCACTGGGGCTCAGCCCTAAGTATCATTTTATAAACATATGCACAAATACCCTGTTCTGGTATAACAGCAAACACAGAGATCAGAGGAATAAAATCAAGAGTCCAGAAATTAATCTACACATCTAAGGTCAATTAATTTTTGACAGCAGCTTCTTTGATAAGGAAAGAACTGTCTTCTCAACAAGTGATATTGGAAAAACTGGATATCCACATACAGAAGAATGAAGTAAGACACATTCCTCAGACCATACAGAAAAACATTCAAATGGATTAAAATATTTAAAGTGTAAATGAATACCATAAAATTCTTAGAATAGCAAAGCCATCAAGCCTAGCTTTTTAACAATGGATTACCTAAAATGATAAAACAATAAAAGCACAAACAGCAAAAATAGATAAATGATACTTTGTAAAAATTAAAAATGTTGGTTCATCAAATGTGGGATTAAGATGGGGCAGGCAGCTTCTGAGACGATTCCCAGGCTTGGAAACCCTTGAGGCAGTCCCGTTGTGTCCTATGGGGAGGCTCTGGGTTGGAATGGCTTTGATGCAAGTGGATTTTAATTTGGTGCATCAAAACTTTACCCCCAAAACAGAAGCTACCAAGTAGGAGTATATTTTCAGATAAGCTAACAACCAAAATATATATAAAGATTTAACAACAGTAAGAAGACATATAATTCAATCATAAAATGGGCAAAGGATTTGAATAGACATTTCTTCAAATAGTTCTTTCAACTGGACATCAAACACATGAAGTGCTGTTCAGACTCAACAGCCATCAAAGAGATACAAATGGAAACAAAACAGGGCTATCATTTAATTTCAACTTTTTAAATGATAAGAAAAACAAGCAAACAGAAAATAATCACTGTTGGTAAGGATATGAGGAAAGTGAAGCTTTTGCTGCTGGTGGGATCACATAACAGTACAATCCTTGTGGAAAACTTTATGGCAGTTGTTCAAAAATTAGAGCTACCATCCAATCCTACCAAACCAATCCTTCTAATTAAGTCAACTCTGTCCCTCAGGGAGTGTCACTCTCCTGTGGCACAGTGCTGGGTTTGAAGCAGCAAGCAGCAATTCTGCTTCTAGGGATACACCCAATGGACTTGAAAGCTGACACTCAGAGACTTGCACACCAGTGTTCACTGCAAAACTATTTACAACAGCCTGAAAGTGGAAATGCCAATCAACAGAGGGATGGACATGCACTGGGATGTTAGTAAGAGAAACGAAATCTTGATACAAACTGTAATATGGACGGAGGTAGAACACATTATGCTGAGTGAAACACACCGTAACAAAGGGCAAATACTGATGCAAAACCTATTACTGGTTACCAGGGGCAGGAAGAAAGGGCTTGCACAGTCACCAGGTGCTGCACTTGCTTTCATTAAGTTGTATACGTGTAATTAGTTGAACTGGTTTAAGAAAAACAAAAAGTTAATATCATGACGGGCAAATTGTCTGGGACCTATTTATTACTATTGTTATTATCTTTGGGGAACCTATTTATTATTAATGAGACATGAAAAGCTAATTGTAATACTTGACTAGATCCTAGATCATGGAGGAAATCAGTATTAAAGGGAATTATTAAAATATTAGGTAACATTGAAATATGAACTAGCTATTAGGCAATATCATTTTATTACCTTTAAATTAGAAAAGAATGTCTTTGATTCTCTGAAGAATATATTAAGTATTTAGAAATGAAGTACAACAATATCTACTTTATGATTCTTTATTAGTTCAATGAATAAAATAAATGTCAGTGAAAAGTGGCAAAAAAGCAACAGTTGGTGAATCTAAGGGCGAATGAAGAATCAAGTAACATTCCTTTCAGTTTTTCTGTAGATTTGAAATGTGGCTCCTCTTCCCCAAAAGGATGTTTCCTTTGGCAAAGAAAGCATATATTCCCATTTAAGTCCAGTTAATGGGGATTGACAATATGTGTCCTTTGGGGATTGCCCTAACAGAGAGAAAAGTACCACAATCCAAGTGGGCACAAGCAGGGTTAGGACTAAGAGGTAAGGGGGTTTTATAGACGAAACATGAAATATATTGCCTGTAAGGAATGAGATATGCTCTTAAAAGCATATTAAAAATGTACCACAGCAGCTGAGCCCTGGTGGTGCAGTGGTTGTGTGCGGGTCTGTGGCCCACAGGGTTGACAGTTCAAATCCAGCAGCAGATCTCCAGGAGCAAGGCTGGGCTTCCTTCTCCCACCAGGGCAGTGATGCGAAGAAAAAAAAATGTACCACAGCACAAAAAGCAGTATATATACATATGCCACAACAAACAGCAATACTATAGCAGAATCTCTCATAGTAGACTTTCATCCCTTTTACAAAATGACTGCATTCTCCTGTTTTTGTTTTTTTTTTTGTTTTTTTTTTTGGGGGGGAGGGGGCATCACTACCTCTGGTGGTCATGAGCACTACCCAGTGCTGCTCCTAAGAGGCGCCGCTGGATTTGAACCGCCAAGTCCGCGGACCGCAGTCCCGCACTCAACCACTTACGCCAGCCCAAAATGAAGGCATTCTCCTGTTCTAACACTGAAAGCTAGAACTAAAGGATAGAGAAGAAAGTGAAGGATGAAAGAAGACGCATTCTGCCTGACCCCCACTGCAATTTCTGAGGACAGGTGCAAGCTAAACTTGAGGTAAAATTAAAACGAGGTCGCAAACTTTTTTGAAGCTGATGGCTCATTTCTCTCTCGGTCACACCATTTAATTTTAAATGCAGCAATCTCCATGATTAAGTTAGCTTTGAGCAACAAAATGGAGTCACTTAACTCCACTGAACAAATGTAACATGCTCAGGACAAAACTTTTCTCTTACTAATTTCAAACAGTTTCACACTGGGAAAAGTAAAATGTACATAAATAAAATGGGCACATTTCTAAGGATAGGAAAAATGACACAGGAGCAATGCATTATCAACTCTTAAACATTAATGTAGACTTTAATACTACTAGAGGATTTGAACTTCTGACCTTGCCACCAATCCGCATAACCACTGTGATACAAGGGTTAAATAAAATAAATGAAAAGATATGTAGAAGTATTTTTAAAAGATGATATCCAAGGTGGTTTTCCTGTAAAATTTAATGGGAAAATCCTTTTAGAATCTCACGTGACTGCAATTTCAGAAATATACTTATCAATGCATTGTTCCCCCTTCAAGCATAAATATTCATCAGCACCTTAATGAGAACTGAAGAGCCCTGGTGAGTTAAGTGTTGGACTGCTAACTGCAAGGTCCACAATCTGCAGAGATCAGCCGCTCTGCAAGAAAAAGGCCTCTACTCACTCTCCTTCCGGCTGCAGTCTCGGAAACTCAGCGGGGCAGTTCTGAGTTGGCATCTACTCCATGCCATTGAGTTTGGTTTTAGATAAGAAAATTGTCCTCCTTTATAAGTAATTTTATTTTCTTTATCCTTAACTCTCCTAAAAACCCCAACTTTCAGGGAAAGAAGTAGGTTGATGAGCAGACTCTGTTTCTTTCATTGTCAACTGCCAAGCTACACAGGAGAAAAGAGCAATGCCAATCATCCGAAGCGGAAGGAAGTAGTACGGATACTGTGGAAATGTTCCTTCTCAGACTGAGAGTGTGCGCAGTTAGTTAGAAAGATGTAAGTGTTCTTAATGAGTTAACCATCTTTTCACATTTTTATCCACAGAGTGATGGTGACTCTGATACCACACACCATCAGAAGTGTAAGCTACACTAGAATACATTACTTTAATTCTTAGAGACAAATAATTTTCGAATTCAGAACATTAGACTATAGGAAGGTAATAGGATTCATATTCATATTACTATTTCCCCATCAGGTGCAGCACTTCAAAATCAAACATATACAAGTCCTTGTCTGGAAATTTATTCACGTAAAGTGGAAAAACAAAGGCATCTATATAAAATCTCACACAACAATCAGATTTTGCTATCAAACTAGGTATCAAGTCAGATTTTGCTGTCAAATGTGCTATTAAAAACAAAACAGCTCTCCCCGGTGACGTAGTGGTTACCTGATGTAAGGTCGGAAGTTCAAAAATCAAATTAAAAAAACTAGGTTTTCAAGATTTCTGGATTCCAGAATGGAGGTTACAGTTTTAAACCTTTACAGTCTTTCTTGACAGTCACATGACAGAGAGTCTTATATGTCTTATACTTACTTTTTGACACAGAAACCACTATCAGAAATGTATACTATGACTTGGTTAAGATGCTCATCACAAGATTATTTGCAATGGCAAATCTTGTCCAACAACGAAATGTTTTCTTTTTTTATTTTTCTTTTTATTATTATTTTTTTTATTAGGCATCACTGCCCTGGTGGTGGGAGTAGGAGGCCCAGCCTTTGCTCCTGGGAGCCGGAATTGAACATCCATCCCAGTGGGCTGCAGTCCCGCGCACAACCACTACGCCACCGGGGCTCAGCCCAACAACGAAATGTTTTCTACACAAATTTTGGCATACCCCACAGCAGAAAACACCCACTTCATGTACGAACATTCTTAGTTTTCCAGCAATCAGACCACCACGTGTGATTTGAGTTGGGGCATATTCAGACCAGTTCCATCCCCTCCAGTCACTGCCAATCCCCACACTGCACCTTCGGATGTGTGCTTATTGCCTCTACCTCCAATCCTGGGCAAGGACCCTGCTTTCTTTCACCTACCCTCTCCCCTTCTTCACTGACTTCCTTGACACCTTTGGGCCTTCGTTCCACCTACCCATGCCTGCCTATGACCTTTCTGTTCCATGGTTGGACCAAGAGACCATGGGCTAATGAAGGTGGTGGCAATCTATGAGCAGTTGACCACCATCCCTCCCCCAGCCTGGTCACTGCCAGGCTTCTAGGATACACTGTTCAGGGTGGGCAGTAAAAGGTGTCCTGAAATCACACGGGGCACAGATTAAGAGATCTGAGGAATCTTGTCACTAGAAATGTAAAATGTCAGGTACTGAACTATTCAACAAGTAAGGAGAAGATACACTACTGAACAATTTAACATACTGTAAATTAGTATTTATCATATTTTAAAAAGTTGGTTAAAAAGCAAGATATACTGAAGGGACTGTAAGAAAGAAGTCTAAGTGCCTGTTTTACTCTTATATGAGTCTTTAAAAAACAGACCTATAATCTTGTTAGTACAGAGAAATAAAACTAGTAAGAAATATTTTAAAGAGATAAGAGATGAATAGTTGATATAGAAAGTTTTTGTCACCATAAATTATCTGGATAGTTTTATGTGCAATTTTCTGACATTTAATGACGTGTGTAAAAATGATTTCCTTTAAACTTAGGGATAGAGTTTAAATGATTTCACTCTATTATAAAATAAAGAATAAAACATCCATTGAGAATTAAAATATTGTAGTTGCTGTGACCTCATAGTGACACCACAGGACAGAGTATCACTGTCCAGTAAGTTTCTCAAACTTGAACTGTTTATGGGAGTAGAAAGTCCTGAGGAACAGCTGGTGATTTCAAACTGCTGACTATGCAGATTACAGGCCAATGCAGAACCACTACACTGCCACTGCTCCTTTTGGCATAGGTTTCTATAAATGAGGACTTAGGTATTTTCTGGAGCCCTGGTGATGCTGTCTGGTAAAACTGGACTTCTAACCATAAGGCTGGCCGTTCAAACCCACTGCAGCTCTGTATGACAAAGTTGTGGCTATGAGCTCCAATACAGAGTTACAGTCTTGCAAACACTATATGGTTGCAACTCATTGGACCAACTCAATGATTCTGTATGGCTCTGTTTTAACCAAAGTAGATCCCCCTTCAGTTTCTTTTGAAAAGTCACAAAGTCCCCATGAAACTCACTGAAACATCTCTCATTGCCATCATGTCAATTTTGACTCACAATGACCCAACAAGACAAAGTAGAACTTCCCTTATGAGTTGGTTCTTCACAGAAGAGAGCAGCTTCATCTTCTCCCTCCAGATCAATTGGTGGTTTCACACCTTGTGGTTAGTAGCCCATTGGGTAATCACCAGGGCTCTGCTTATTGCCACAGACATATCAAACGGCATCCAAAGAAGCTTAAAAACAGCTTCATAATAAAACCTCAAGTCAAAATTATAAAATCAACTTGACAAAATGATTAAAACCCATTATAACTTGGATTTTGAAGCCAAGATTATTCTATTCATAGAGTATAGCAACTTCTACTAACCTGATAAAATGTCACTAAAAATGTTCCATTTTTATGAACCTGAAATCTTATTTTGTTACCAGAAAAGATGGGAGCGGTCATGAAGAATAACTGAGAAATTACCTCTGAAAAGTTTCTTCTTTACAAATGCAAGAACACTGGCAATATTTCTCAAAATTAACTTTTTCAAAACTCTGGAAATTATCCAAGGTTCAAAAACTCTTGGCTGCTATAGCTCCAATATGATCCCTGATAGCCTGCCCAGCCTACGTAAAGTCAATCCGCTGACCGTCAACAGAGTCCATATCATGACGTTGCTGTTATTAGGTGCCATATAGTTGGTTCTGACCTACAACGACCCTATGAACAACAAAATCAAACAATGCTCTGTCCTGCGCTATCCTCAACACTGTTCTTATGCCCGAGACCATTGTTAGTCATGGTGCCAATCTTGAGGGTCTTCCTCTTTCGAAGACCCTCCTCTTTACAAAGCATTGTGACTTTTCCAGGGACTGGTCTCTCCTGACAACTTACCCAAAGTATGTAAGATGAATTTTCATCCTCCCTGCCTTTAAGGAGTACTCCGGCCATACTTCTTCCAAGATGGCATGCTTGTCCTTTTGGCAATACTTTCAATATTCTTCAACAGCACCACAATTCAAATGCATCTATTCTTCGTAGGTTATCCTTATTAAATATCCAACTTCCAAATATATATGATGCAAGGGAGAATACCATGGCTTGAGCCAGGTGCACCTTAGTGTTCAGAGTAAGATCTGTGCTTCTCAATACTCTAAGGAGGTCTTGTGCAGCATATTTACCTACTGTACCTCATCTTTTGATCTCTTGACTGCTGCCTTCATGAACATTGATTGTGGATTCAACTGAAAGACAAAATTCTTGACAACTTTTTTCTCTTCCCCATTTACCATGATGTCCTGTATTGGTCCAGTTTCTGTGCTCACTTTCATCTTCTCCACACTGAGGCATAATCTACACTGAAGGCTGCCAGGCTGCAATGCTTAATGTTGAGCAACACATGCTTCAGCAAGGTTACGCCACCTGTACATCAATGATTGTTAATCGTCTCCCTTCAGTCCTGATGGGACACTCTTCTTTATCTTCATATTCTTCCAATCACAGTGACCCTCAACAGTTTCTGAGGATACAAATCTTGATGAAAGCAGAAAGTCTCATCTTTCCTCCTGTATAGCAGCCAGTGGGTTTAAACCGTCAACACTGTGGTTAGCAGCCCAACACTTACCTGGCAGCACCACCAGGCCTCCTTCTGCATGGTCTAGCATACCCAAACTGCCTAGATTATTTGAGACTTCCAAGAATTTTGCAGATTGTGCCCTAGAAAGGCTTAATGTAGCTTCTTGAACAAAGGTCTTTGACCCAAATGTCTAAGTTCATATTTAAGCAATTCTTGAAGCTAAGCTGGGTACAGACATAGTTCTATAGGGGTATTACTTTACACTCTAAGTTGCTAGCTACAAATCTGCTAGTATTTTATACTCTTCTCACTAATATAAAACGTATCAAGCCAGCAATTTCTTCCCGATTATGTTCCTCTTAGCTTTCATCCTTTTGATTCCATTCCTAATAATTTAAAATATTTGTCATTTATTAAAACAATGATCAGGGGCTGAGCACCAGTGGCATAGAGGTTGCGTGCAGGACTGCGGCCCAGTGGCTTGGCGGTTCAAATCCAGCAGCAGCAAGGCTGGGTAGCTCCCACGACCACCAGAGGGCAGTGATTGTCCCCCCAAAACAAAAAACAATGATCACTTGTGTAAAACAGGTTTTAAAGAAATGTGTAGGGCTGAGCTCCGGTGGCAGAGTGGTTGTGTGAGGGACTGTGGCCCACTGGGGTGGCGGTTCAAATCCAGCAGCAGCTCTCCAGGAGCAAGGCTACCCCCACCAGAGGGCAGTGGTGTAAAAAAGAAATGTGCAACTTCTTACAAATTTTAACCAGACACTAATATATCTTTTTCTTTAAAAAAAAAAAAAAAAAACAATGTTAAAAAGAAAACGTGAGGTCTTCAATAACAAAGAAGCTGTTGAACTTGTTTTTGAGGAAGTACCGGTTTATTACATCACCAATGGAGTTGATCTACAGTTAAACTCCGTGGGAAATGATGCTGAGTCAGTCATCCTTTCCTCATGCCAATAAAACAAATTGTTGACCAGAGATAAAATAGAAAAAGTCTACTCAAATACCAGCACCTGAAAATGATGCCATACTTTGTTGTTCACAACATAGAAACTTAGGTAATTACCTAACAATAAAAAAAGTTTAAGAACAATTCCTTCAAGAAAATAGGAACACCTTTTTTCTGTCTTAGTTTATAAATAAAAAGGGATCATCCAGAGTCCAAGAGTTATTTCCTTTCACCAATTACTTTACAATGTTTCTCTTTTTATCACTGATTTTAAAGTTAGCAACCCAGAAACCCAAAGGGCTTTAAAGAAGCAGAATTCAATTTTTTAAAAAAGAAGTAAATTCAACTGGCAACAAGAAGAGCAAAGATATGAAACCTCATTTAACATATCTATATTGTAAGGAATGTGATGTACTAAGTTACATGATGCAGACTGCCTTTATTTACACACGACACCAAGTTCTGTGTAAATAACTCAATTACCACACCAATTTCATATAGCTAACGTAAAATTTTACTTACAGAACAGAGGACAAAGTTTTCAGTCTGCAAAAAAGAAGCTGAGGAAAAACATTATACCTAAATTTACATGTTGCACAGTATGTACAAATTGTTGGACAAACTATATTTTATACATGAGAAAACAGCAGAGGGAGAAAGATCTTCATAGCATCCCTTCTACAAAGTATCTTCATAGTCTACTCCTTTGAACACAGCAAACATCTCACATGCAAATACAATTCTGGCAGTAACGTGTAAATATAATGATGAAATAAAATTCCTATCAAAATATAGACAAGGGCCACATGATTACCAATATAGATGCAGAGAGAAGAAAATTCACCTGACAAAAACGACAACCTTGCAAGATAAAAACATCAGAACATTAGAAGTAGACACAAGCTTCCTCAAGAAGATAAAGCCTATTTAGGGAGAACCTTCAGCCAGTGTCACACTCAGTGGTCAAAGACTGGAGCTTTCCCTTTAAATCAGGAAGAAGACAAAGATGCCGGCTTTCCCCAATGTTATTCCTTACTGCACTGAAAGCTATACTGAAGATTTCACCTAGATGATATGTCCAGGACTGGAATTTCATTAACAAAAGAAGCATATTATGGAACACTGAAAGCTAGAGTGGGAGGGGGGAATGGGAGGTCAGTGCTTAATCTGCACAATGATTCTGGTTTGGTGTGATAAAAGAGCTTTTTGAAAAAAAGGTGATAGTTGCACAATATAGGAAATAAAATCAATGTCATCAAATTACTTGGTTTAAAATGGCAAATATATGTTGCATTTATCACAATTACAAACACAGATTAAGTCAAAAAAGTATTGCTACAAAACCTTAAGCGATAGGTAAAAGTATGCAAACCAATCTGGGTCCATACACTTCTGAAAACATGTATTTCCATGTCTCTGATGTGTCCTTGAAGAATTCTGCATTCTTTAAACCATGTCAAAATAGCAGTTTTGGCATTCTTGAAAGACTCAAATCTTGTCCCTTTTCAATGTTCAGAAAAAAAGTCTTTAGCGGCACGATCACGGCTATAGGTTGGATAGGGTAAGATTTCTAAGGAAATCCTCAAAGGACAGCTCTTGTTACCCACAAGGAACGAGCAGGCATATTGCTGTGACAGGAAAAAATCCCCTGCACAGCTTCTTGGTCTTTTTCTCACCAATGGGGTTTTCATTTTCTTAAAACTTTCTTGGCTGGGAGAGAAATATTGAGAAGACTGGCCACTGAGGTTAGTATAAGAAGTTAAATGGGTTACTGAAGTATCATGAATACACCCCCCCCCAAAAAGAAAAAAGTTATCCTCACATAAACAAACAGTCTAAATCAGGGGGGAATATCAATTTGATAAAACTACATAGAAGAAATGCTTCTCATTACCTTGGAGCTGTACATTTTCTTGTTATTTTGCCATATAAGTCAAACCAAAGTGCTCAGAAGTTCATAAAAGGCAAATTAGGAATGTATACCCAGCAAGCATATTTGAAAATGAGACGAGTTGGCTTTAGAATTTTATTTTAAAGGTTGTATAAAGCCAAATTATGAAGCTGTGGAAACCAGGTCCATGAGATGAAAGAGTAAAGTAAAAAGGAAAGAATAAATACATTTTTCAATTTCAACAAACATTCAACAATAACCTCTCTCTACATCTCATCATTAATGTGATTTTTAGACCTTCAGGCAATTTACAATACTTAAAATTATTTAAAAGTAAAGGTTTTAAAATTAAATTAATTAATATTATAAAACTTTAGGCACTTAGGTGAAGAACTGAGTAAACTTAGAAAGACTAAGAATAAGATATAATAGTTTTATAAAAATGGTACAAAAGCTGATGCCCAACGCCTGGACAGACATCCTTGTGCATGTTTTATCCTTTAGTGTGCTAGATTCTTTGAGTGTCTATCTATTTAGTGCAGCCTTGTGTGAGGGTGATGATGGGTAGCTTATTCACAAGCGCAAACTTTCTCTTGAGCCAATTTCTGAGTAATGTGTGAAGCACACTGAAATTGTGAAAAGCTTTTCCAAAACTACAATGATATACAGACTCTTCTGAACATAAAAATAATTTATCATTATATGGAATATAGCATTTTTAGACCCTTTTCCCTCTCAGAGATTAATAAATTATAAATATAACTACATAACTAGTCAGCATAAAATACCTTCTTCTAATGTGATCAATAGCCTATAAACACTGGAAAGTGTATACCATCATCTTATAAGACAGAAAGAGTCCCAGAGCCTAAAAGGTTGAACATTCATATCTCAGTCATGGCTGAATGGCCAGGGAAGTGAGCATCATGATGGACTCCTGTGTTCTTCACATTGTGCTCACGGACAAAGTCAGTGTAGTTTCTATATGCGGTCTGGGGTGGGGGCATGGCCCTTGTGTTCCACTGGTTCCCACCACGTTGACAGCAGTCACTGGCAGCAGAGAGCCTGGATGTTTGGGGAGTGGGAGGAGCATAGTTAGTAAATCGGAACAAGAGAAATGAATGTGTAAGAGGTAATAAAGAAATCAGCATGCACCCATGCTGTGAGTCATTATTAACAGCTAGACCATGCAGTGACAACATTGAAGAAAAACAAAGGAAGTAAACTTCACAAAGTTACATGAAATGGAAATATCAATATGGAAATATATTTCAGTAACTAGAATCTGTTAGGTGAATTAACTAAAAGGGAAATTTCACCAGAAGGTAAAAAGTTATATCTGTCCCTGATGTTGTTACTAAAATGAAAAACAGAAAAGGTATTTAAGATTCTAGTGAAAAGAAAAAAAGTCATAATCTATTTAACTCAAAGATGACAAATTCTATATAAGAACAAGACACATTTGAAAACAGTAATTAAGAAAAATATTCTCCAAACTAAATAAAACCATGAAACTGAGGTCCAGGAAGAAAAATTCCAAAAAGGCATCCAAAAAAAAAAAAAATCTACTCAGTGGCCATGAAATAAATCTTCACAATGGCAAATTATTGCTTTTTCTATAATCAAGTTTCGTAGGATCGCAAAAGCAAATTCAACAGGTACAGATAAGGCGATGAGATTATGAGCCTCCACCAAGAAATGGTTTAGTAAGTACAATAGCGATCTCTTGGGGATACTACAGAACAGGCCTACAGAGCTCTGAGAGGTCAACATGCACACATGGGTGGTAGCACAGGTCAGTCCTCCAGTAGAAACAACATCTGCCAATCAAAGTTTTGTGACATGGTAAAAGGGTAACAGACTGAATGTAATTTTTAAGTTCCTCTAAATATAAATGATTTTAAAGATAGATCTTTCTAACTAAGCATCAAAAGCTATGAATCTTTACCTTTACCTTATGAAATCTGAAAAGGTTTTTTTGTTCATTTGCTTGTTTTTGTTTTGTTTTTTGGTGGGGCATCACTGCCCTCTGATGGGAGTGGGAGGCCCAGCCTTGCTCCTGGAGAGCTGCTCCTGAATTTGAACTGCCAAGCTAGTGGGCTGCAGTCCCACACTCAACCACTACACCACTGGGGCTCAGCCCCCTGAAAATGTTTTTTGGAACAAACTAAAAACCTAGTTTTACAATAAATCACCATCTTTTCTTCAAATAAAACTTAATTTGTTGATCAGATTTAACGACATTGGTAATTTTCAATTTAGGGTCTCTAAAACTTAAGAGAACTTTACAAAAGGAAGTTAGGATTGTTCTACAACAATTTCAAAATATTATTCAGATTTTATCAGTTTTTCAAAGAGATGACACTTTAGATACCAGATATAATTCTAATTACTGATACACTGATATAATCACTCAAATACTAGTATCATTTAAAAGACCAGCTAGTACACTCACTTCTACAGCAGCATCTGTTAAATTGGCTAAAATCCAAACCAAAGCAAACTCACTACCATTGAGTATGACTCACGGCCACTCTCCATGACAGAGAAACCTGTGCTATAGGACTTAAGTTATATGCAAAAATCATTAGCTAAAAATACAATGGCTCTTTAATCAGCCCCATGTTTTAAAACCTATGGAGGATTTCTAAATTTTATGAAGCTATCACTTTCTAAAGGAGGACTGTTTAATAGGCTTTTAGAAGTATGAGTGAAAAACAAAGCATGTACATACAAAGTATGAAGTGCAGAAGGCTTTACAAACAAAGGCTCGGAAATGCATGAACTGCAAGACATATCAGTTCTACATTCAGGTCCATGCCCCAGCCAGCACACACTGAAGCTTTTTAGGTGTCAAATACCACCGCTTTACTCCATCATTTCAGCCAAGGAAGTCTCAGCACAGCACATAAAGAAGGACACACATCTCCAAATTGTTCTCTTTTTTCAACCTTGAAATTCAAGCAGATCCAACATACTTTCTAAAGGTTGTATCAAAGGAACTGAGTAGTGCCTAATAAATCAAATTAGACAATTTAAATGTGTATTTTAAAAATTGGAAAATATTTTAAAATAAAAAAGGTTTAATGTTCTAATACTAAATGCAATTTAGTCAGATTTTCATTCCATTATTAAAAGACAAACATATACTAAGTTAGTTCTTTTAGTATATGTGCTGCCGAAGCGAGCACTAAGTTAATTCTTTTATAGTTGAAATCTGAGTAATATTTTCCCCTGCCAGTGGGATTCAGTGCTAGCACTGAGGGGAGACAATTGCTTACTGAAGCTGTGCTGTGAGTTATAAACTAATGAAAAGTCTTTTTAACGATTTAAAAAGAGGCTTAACTTTGACATTTAGAAGTCTCATCATTTATACCTCACATGTGTGACTTGACTACAAACACACATAAGATACCCTCACCACACTCCAAGCAGGATGGGATTAAGGGAGGAAACACAC
The DNA here is from genome assembly GCA_004026705.1 of Nesogale talazaci. Lineage (NCBI taxonomy): Eukaryota > Metazoa > Chordata > Mammalia > Afrosoricida > Tenrecidae > Nesogale > Nesogale talazaci. The sequence continues at coordinate 22,976 of PVJH01025299.1, forward strand.
ACACACACACACACACACACACTTTCTCTCTCTCTCTCTCTCCCTCTCTCTCTCTCCACATACACACACTCTCTCTCGTCGTGGAAACTATTCTCAAGTTCTTTGGAAGTGAAGTACATTATGTCCACCAGTTATAGTTACTGATCAAGAGCCAAGCACCTTTAAGTTAGTTAAGCTGAAACACAAGTGAATGAAAACGGCATAGGGAAGACTGAAGACAATCACCACCCACTGCTGACCCACCACCACAAAGAACTAGTGAGCAGAACGCGAATCAGAACCTTAAGATCACCACAGAAATGCTGTAGAGTTTTCAGGCACTAAATAAAGAAAGAACATGAGAGAGAGCCTAAGAATTATTAACTTCTATTTCAAAAACAGATGTAAAACTTGAAAACAGATCATAATACATATGATATTCCAAATTCAATCAAATAATTTCCAAAGACCTCCCCCTCCCCAAGGCACATAAATTTACTTTGGAATTAAGTAAAACCCCAGCAATTAACACCAATAAAACACAAATTATTCATATTTGTATACATTAACCTAAAAAATGCTGGAAAACTAAGTATCTTTTTTTTTTTTTTTGCTGGCATCACTGCCCTCGTGGGAGCAGGAAGCCCAGCCTTGCTCCTGGAAAGCTGCTGCTAGATTTGAACTGTCAAACCTGTGGGCCGCAGTCCCGCACACAACCACTAGGCCACCAGGGCTCAGCCGGAAAACTAAATACCTTCTTTGTTATTAAACTGCTACATCTTAATCCCCCAAATCAGAATAATTTAACCTTTGTCTGAATGTACTATAATCATATTTTCTACTTGGCATCATGTTTCGGTCTTTAATGAAAGGCACATCTAAAAATTAGTACCAAGATAACGAAACTAACATATAAAGAATATATTTCCCTTAGATAGCCAATGAAATTTTTTTAAACAGAAAAATAAACAACACAATCATACTAATCCAAATAATAACAGTCTGCTACCCTTCATTTAGACAAACCTACAGTCCCATCTTTCATTCCCACTTCCTCTTTGCCCCCAATTCTTTTAAGACTGCTCAATATTTCTTTTAAGCTCACAAATATGAATAATTTGCTTTCAATCATATTTAAAGAACTCTAATCTTATGGCTACAGTGTTTTTAATATTTTAGTTTAAGGGATTAACAAACCATTTCCTGTCGTATTGGTCTACTGCAGTACCCCTTGGAAGATTTTCTATCTCCACCAGCACTGGAGCACAGGGAGAGGAAGGCACCATAAGTAGATTGGATCTGGTACCCCAAGCCTTTGGAAACAAATGATAAAAGTCATCTACTTTGCCTACATAAAACGCCCCTTCACCAACAAAAAGAGTACTAAATGCAATACTATCAACATAATGAACTAAGAATGTAAGAAAAAACTTGAATTTAACCAAGGAGTTAGCAGCTCAGCTGTATATAAATTTTTTTTAATTTACTATGCAGGATTTGTAAAGTCAGAAAATTTTTTAAAGAGCATCACCACTTTCATTAACAAAATCTCAAAGAACACAACACAGGTTTAAACAATATTGAACCACTTTGCAAATAAGAAAAAGAAAATGCACAAAATTGCCAAATGTTATACCACTAATCTAGAATGAAAATTCCATTAGTCATATTACTATTTCCCTAATTAGGGGCTTTTAGTGCTTTAGAAACTGCATTATTTTCTTACCTGTTGGAAGTCATCACTCTGGGTTGAAATATTATTTTGAACACTGTAATGAGAGATAAATTAGTTTTTAAAAATTGCATGTAAATCCTAGAGTCTCATACATTCTATAATTACGAACATACTGTGGTGAAGAAAGCTGATGGTGCCCAGCTATCAAAAAGTAAAGCATCTGAGATCTTAAAAGCTTGAAGGTAAACAAGCAGCCATCAAGCTGAGAAGCAACATGGAAGAAGCACACCAGCACATGGAAGAAGCACACTAGTCTACATGACCACAAGGTGTCAAGGGGATCTGGTATCAGGCATCAAAAAACAAAAAATTATAAATGGGGGGGGGGTGGTTTAGCAGATTGGGGACCCAAAGCCCATCTATAAGTGAAGTGACATCCCCTTACAGAAGTGTCGCAGGGAGGAGATGAGCCAGTCAAAGTACAGGATAGCAACAATGAAATATGCAACCTTCCTCTAATTCTTTTAAATGCGTCCTGCTCAATTCTACCTTACAAATCCCTGTAGATCAGAGGATGTACACTGGTACATATCGTAAAAAAACAAACATGGGGAATTGAGGACAGATGATTCCTTCAAGGCCAGTGAGGGTGGAGGGAAGGTATAGTAGAAAGGGGGAACCAATTTTAAGAATCTACATATAACCTTCTCCCTGGGGAACAGACAACAGGAAAGTGGGTGAAGGGTGACATCAGACAGTGTATGATATGACAAAATAATATTAACTTATAAACTATCAAAGGTTCATGGGGGGTGGGGAAGGGAGCGGAAATAGGAACTAATACTGAGGGCGTAAGCAAAAAGAAAATGCTTGAGAATGATGGTGGCAACAAATATACAAATGTGCTCTGCATACAATAAATGTATGTATTGATTGTGATGAGTTGTAATGAAAAAAGAGTTGCATGAACCCCCAATAAAATGATTTCAAAAAAACACAACAAAACTGGAACCCCCCCCCAAAATTTGCATGTAAATTTTAGAGTCTCACACGTTTTATAATTATGTACATAAAGTATTTCATGCAAATAATAACCAAATGAGATGTAGCTGGCAATCTTAATTTTGGACAAATAAGACTTTGAGACAAAATCTATTTAGAGATAAAAATGGGCATTACAGTGATAAAATAGTTAATATATTAAGAAGCTTTAACAGTCCTAAAACATATATGCAACCAACATCAGATCATCCACATACAGCAAATATTAAGAGAATTGAAAGAACGGTTGGAGAATTCAATATACTACTTTCAATATTGGACAGAATAATGAGAAAGAAGACCAACAAGTGAAGAGCGAACCTAAATGACAATAATAAACCAATCACTGCCAAACAACAGCACACCTCCTAGGCACACATTTACATTCTCCAGGACATGTTAGGCCACCAAAGTAAGTCACGATGAATTTAAAAAACTGAAATCACACAGTTTATCTGACCACAAGGGAGTTAAGTTACAAATCAATAAATAAATAATATTAATAGTTACACTGAAGCATTAGAAAATACACAATCATATGAAAATTAGATACTCAAACTACCAATGGGTCAAGAAAGCAATAAAAGAGAAGCTACAAATTTCTTAGTGTCAAATAAAAATGAAAGTAAAAAATATCAAATTTTATAGTAGGCACTGAAATCAATACTCAGTAGGAAACTTACAGTAATAAAAGCCTACATGAAAAATAAAGACTCAAATCAATAGGTTACCTCACCAACTCAAGGAATCAGAAAGGAAAAGTTAAGCATAAATCTACAGACAAAGCAAATAACAAAGATCAAAATAGAAATGAAATAAAAACCAAAATTCAGTCAGACCAGAAGTTGATTCTTAGAAAAGATTACTAACACTGACAAAATTTTAGATAAGCTAACAAAAAGGATGAGAGAAATATGCAAATAAGAGACAATATGCAAATACCTAAAAGAACAAATGAAAGTGAGGATATTAATATGACCCAACAAAAATACAAAATATTATGAACTGTATAGCAACAAATGGATAACTGAGATTAAATAGACAAATTTTTAGAAGGATACAATCAATCTAAACAAAAAGAAAGTATCAATAAAACCTTAGTAAGTGAAGATAGCACATCAGTAACAAAAAATCTCCCCCCAAAATAAAGTTCTGGACAAGGTGGCTTCAATAGGGAATTCTGTCAAACATCTAAAGAACATTTATGCTGAGCCTGGTGGCGCAGTGTTTGTGTGCGGGACTGTGGCCCACAGGGTTGATGGTTCAAATCCAGCAGCAGCTCTCCAGGAGCAAGGCTGGGCGTCCTAGTCCCACAAGGGCAGTGATGTGGGGAAAAAAATAAAATACAGAAGCACTTTACACTCTTTGAACAGATAAGGACTAGTACCTAACTCAATCTATGAAGCAAACCTAACTGATAACAAAATTAGACACCACATGGGAGCTACAAATCAATTATGTTTTATTAATACAAATTTCCTCGACAAAATACTAGCGAACAAAACGTAACTGCATATTAAAAGAGATATGTACCATGAATATGTGGGATTTTGTTTGTTTGTTGTTGTTGCTGTCTTTTGGGGCAGCATCACTGGAATATGTGGTATTTATTCCAGGAATGCAGCGATAATTCCATAATTTAAAAAAAAATCAACCAATGTGATATATCACATCACTAGAACAAAGGACAACATGATCATTTCTATGGATACAAAAACATCTTATATTCAATACTCTTTCTTAAATGAAAACCTTACGATGGCAGGAATGGAAGAGCACTCCCGCCCTCAAGGGTTCATGGCCTACACGAAAAGCCAACAGTCAAAAGAATGAAAGGTTGAGTGACTGACCCTTCGAATTAGGAAAAAGACAAGAAAATTCCCTGTGAACACTGTAAGTCTTAATCAGGGAAATAATACAAGAAAAATATACAAAAGTTATCCAGATAGGAAAAGCGGGAGTAAAATCATCTCTAACCACAGAAATATGATCATATATGAGAATTACATAAGAATTGGCAAAAAAAAAAAAAAGGTTTAGGGTAAATAGAGGTATTTAACATAGTTGTAGAGGACAAAATCAGCAAACAAAAGTCAAACCTGAAAGGGAAATTAGGGTAATCTCATCTGTAATAACATTTGAGAAAAGTAAAAACCTAGGAATAAATCTAACCAAAAGGTTATACAATGAAAAATATAATACATTCTGCATAAGATTAAAGACTTAAATAAATGGTAAAAGAAGTGTATTAATATATGAAATGCCAAGATCCTTTAACATGTAATATTAACATGTAATATTAACATATAAACATGGTGGTGTATGTATGTAAATACATTAATCCACAAAAATAGAGGTAATGGCCCATGTACATATGGCAATACACTGATGTAGGAGATGGACTTTGGGCTTCTGCTCAATACAAGAACACTTTGTTTAAGATGTCACCCTCCCAACACAATTGCTGAAGACAAAACAGGTGCATAAGCAAATGTGGTGAAGAAGGTGGATGGTGGCTTGCTATTAAAAGATACAGTGTCTAGGGTCTTAAAGGTTTGAAGTTACACAAATCGTCAGTCAGTCAGTATTGAAGCAACAAGTCTACATGGAAGAAGTACACCACCAGAGTCATATGAGGAATCACAGGAAGCAGGTAATAGGTATCAGCAAACACATAACGAATAAAAACGTATTGTTGAGAACGAGAGAGCTGGAGCAGAGATCCAAAGCCCCTCTGTAGACAGGGGAAGAATCTCCCCACAGAGGGGCCACAGGGAAGGGATGAGTCACGAGGGTGCAATAAAGCATCGATGAAACACACTACATTCCTCTGGTTCCGCGAGCCTTTCTCACCCCCCACTACCATAACCCCTGTGCTGCTTCTCAATAAGACTAGACCAGAACATGTGCACAGGTATAAATAAAAGATGGAAGTTCACTACACACGGAACCCCGAAAAGGAGTGGGAACAGTGATACCACAAGGGTAGGGGGAACAACAATGTACAATCCATTGGGGTTATGGGGGACAGGGGGAGGAGATAAAAAAGAACTGATACCAAGTGTTCAACAAATAGTAAATGTCTAGAAATGAATGAGGGCAACATATGTACAAACATGCCTGATTCAATTTGATGTATGAAGTGTGATAAGAATTGTATGAGCCCCCAATGAACTAAATTTTTAAAAAAAAAAAAAGATATATATACATGCCAGATACTCTTAAGTAGTATAACCAAGAATGGTACTCACACTCCTATTCAATATTGTGCTGGAAGTATTAGCCACAGTTATAAGGCAAGAAAGGGCAATTAAAGGTATTCTAAATGGTAAAGCTCCCTCTAGTTGCAGAAGATTAAGATCATATAAAATAGAAAAATCCCAAAGATTTGGCAAGAAAATTTTCGGAACAAATTGCAAGATTCCATAAAGTAGCAGGGTACGAAACCAATGAAAAACTGAGTCAGAGTGCAATCCCAACCCATATTCTGACTTCATTCTTTAATGAGATGAAAAAGCAAATTACCAACTTTATATGGAAATAAAACATACCCTGCATAAGCAAAACCCCCAAATTCACTGCCACAGAGTCAATGCCATCTCTTATCAACCTAGAGAACAATCTAGAACTGTCTGGTGAATATCTGAGACTGCAATTCTTAACAGGAGTAAGAAAGCCCTGCCTTTCTCTCATGGTGTGGCTGGTGAATTTGGACCTTGCTGATTGCAGCCCTATTCACAACTACAGCTCACCAGGGCTTCTGCATAAGCAAAGTATTATTTTAAAAAATCAAAGTAGAAGGTCTCTCACACCCTGATCTCAAAATCTTTGACCTACCTATTAGCTACAATAATCAAAACAGCTTTGGTTCTGGCATACCCACAGGTATATCAACCACTTGAACAAAACTGAGAACCCAAGTAAATCTGTCAGCTGATCTTTGACAAAAGCCTGTCACACATTAGAGAGGAAATGGCTTCTTAACTAAAGGTGTTGGCAAAACTTGAGAAACAGGAGTAAATGGATCTCATGCTACATATAAAAATCAACTTAAAGAGGGTCAAAGACCTAAATGAAAAACCAAGAATGATAAATATTATCAATGAAAAACTAGGGACAAATTTAAGGGCCCTAATACACTACAAAACAACTGAAAACTGAGGAAGATCAGAAAACATATGAGATGACCAGGACAAAGCAAAAATTGCACATGTGTGTGCATCCAAGGCATGGAAACATACATGATGAGGGCCAGGGCCACGCAGTGTTGTGTTCTGTTGTGCACAAGGCTACTGTGAGTGGCACTGACCCGATGGCACCTGACTGACAACATGTGCAGCAGGAATTTACCCCGACAGCAAAGAGAAAACCCACACTGGGGAAAATGCCACTGACGTGTCAGACATGGGAGTAATCTCGAAAATTTTAGAAAACTTCAATGCCTCACCAAGAAAAAGAAAATAATCCAATTATAAAACGAGTAGAGGATATGAATAGATAGTTCCTATAGAGTAACACTCAGGTGGTGAGTGAACATATGAAAAAAAACCACAATTAACTACTAGCGAGAGATGCAAGTCAAACAACATAGCATCTTATTTCAGTATCAATAGAAGTTTCAAAAAACAAATTCTGGTGAGGGTGTGGAAAGTCTTCTCAGCTGACCATGCTGGAAGATGGTAACACCACTGTGGCAAAAGCATTGCACCGCCTCACAAAGTTGGGAATGAAAATAACATGACCCAGAAATTCCTCTACTTGGTAAATATATTCAACTGAAATAAGCACTGAGACAAAGATTAATGTAGGCACATCCATTTTCATCGAAACAACAGCAAAAAAGATGGACACAACCTAACTGGCCCACCATAGAACAGATAAACAAAGTGTTCATATGTACACACAATAGGATACTGGAACATTAAAGAATAATGATTAAATTGCATAACTGTAACATGGATAAACCTGAAAGTTATTATGTTGAGTGAAACTAGTCGATCACAAAAGGACAAATATTGTAGGAGACAACTATTTTAAAAAATAAAAAAGGAGGCAACAGTGCTGAGCCCCGGTGGCGTAGTGGTTGTGTGCAGGACTGCGGCCCACTGGGCTGGCAGTTCAAATCCAGCAGCAGCTCTCCAGGAGCAAGGCTGGACCACCTACTCCCCGCAGAAGGCAGTGATGCCCCCCCCCCCAAAAAAAAGGCGGCAACAAACATACAAATGTGCTTAACATACAATGGATGAATTGTGGTAAGAGTTGTATAAGCCACCAATAAAATGATTTTAAAAAATAATAATTTTTAAAAGTTTTCACACTAACCCCCTCCCTCCAAAAAATTCCCCAAATTCCTCTTTTGACAGTTACCAGGCCTAAGACAGGAAAGAATGAATGGACATATATGTAGTCTTAATGGGGGAGGAGGGGTGTACCCACAAATATATAAGGTTGAAAAGGTATGTGCATTTGCCTTTCTTGCATATATATATATATATGCATAAATATAGAGCAACAAAGGGCAAATTATGAAAACTTCTTAGACATCAAACACCCTGAGAGAATGAGTTGCTGGGAACTCAGCACAAAGGTTTCAGGGGACTCCAAGGTCTACTGGCCTAACAGTCCACTAAGAAAATGTTCTACAACGTACTTTGGTATTGAAAGTTCATGAGCAGCCATCTATATTGCAACTACTGGTGTCTTCCTGTTTGATGACAGAAGAATAACGAGAAAAGCAGGCACATGGAAACAATTTACGTGCAACGGACTAATGAATCATGAGAACATTAGTCTCACAGCCCTGTCACTTCAAAGATTTCTAGACTCATGCTTTGTATAACCATAATCTGATTACCATGGATGTTGCAGCTGCTTCATCTTATTACGAATGGTGTGCCTCATCTGCAAATAGAGATCCTAATAGTTCTGTTCCATCCTTGTGATTAAGATCCATTTTACTTAAGGAGGCAATCATAGTTAGAGTGCCTTCCACTTTACATGGCCCTATATCAATGTTCTCCTGATATTCACA